>JAYGXS010000804.1:0-19153 GCA_036362985.1 Ligula intestinalis
TCTCAGACATCCACAACAATGGTCTTGTAGATTTGACGGACTTTTGGATATCATACAGCGGTGCCCATCACAATCATAAACTGGTGGGTTCCCTATGTTCCATTATGCCGCATCGGTTTGGGAACCCGAGTGTAGTGCTGGGAACCCGTCTATACCAGTAATGTTTCGTTAATACCTATTGTTCTGCCCCACACTCAGCTTCGACTGAGTTTGCTTCCAAGCCCTTCCCCTTTACTAACAGAGGCAGTGGGTACCAGAATACATATGTCAGAATTCTAGATAACGATGTGGCTCATCTGTGTGTGCCCTTGAATTTCACCTTCCGCATAACACTGCTACATTCATTTTTGTTGAATCTAACAAATTCGCTTCTAAACAGTTATACTCGTCTTATAGCTATAGACTATGGATACTTTGTGAAACCAATTATTTCTAGTTCTTCGTGCTATCGAATTTTTGGTTTATTGATGAGGCCCACTGGGCCTGAAATATACAACTTATTATTATTATTATTATTATTATATTCTCGGTGACTTAATGACGGCAATTTCAAATAGCATTTTGGAATTTGAGCCGATCAAAATTGCTAAGCCTTATACTTCGGACCCCACCGTTCCTCATTTTCTTATGTCTAGACTGAAGAAATTGCAAAGACAGTTGAAAGACCAGTCTACTAGTTCATTATCGGTGCACCTTAGAATCGCAGAAATTTTCGAATTAGCGTCTAAGATTCGTCTTACACGTGACAAACATAGGGAATTTTGCGCACTCAGCGAGTTAAACTCTGCAAAATCGATTGCCCAACTGTTCCGCCGTCGGTCCTCCGCTAAACGAGGTCACGAAATCCCCCCCTTACTGAATGACAATAAAAACTTTGTGCAAGATGAGTCTGAGAAGGCTGAACTGTTCAATGCGTTCTTTGCAAAACACCTTAAGACGGAATCTGAACCGGTCCCGTCTTTTCAGCCATGCTCAGTCAATACTATCAGTACCATAGATTTCTCCATAGAAGTAATTCGTAAGCACATTATCCGTCTAAAAAACCCGCACTCCTCGGGAACTGACGGCTTTCCAAATTCACTTATCAAGAGAGTATTCAGCTTCCCCCGATTGCTAAGTTATCTATTCTCAGCTTATCTTCTAAACGGTTTCTTTCCTGACTCATGGAAGACATCTATTATTCTTCCAGTCTTCAAGTCAGGATCTCGTTCGGACGTAAATAACTACCGAGGTGTTCATAAAACCCCGGCCCTAGCCAAACTTCTGGAAAAGGTCATTTATAATCAAATTCTCGATTTTTGTGTAGAAAATAAACTATTAAGTGCCTCACAGTATGGATTTTTACCTGGAAGATCATGCGAAACCTGCCACTTAGCATTCCTTAACCTGGTTACTTCACTTCGTAATGAACAGCAATCAGTCATCGTGATTTACTTTGACCTTAGTAAAGCTTTTGACAAGGTGCCTCATAGGCGCCTTTTAGTGAAACTGGAAGCCCTAGGCATCAGGCCTCCCCTCCTCGATTTCATTGCCTCTTACCTGTCTACCCGCAGCCAGAAGGTCTTAGTAGGCAATAGCTACTCGATGCTTCAGCCGATAACGAGTGGTGTATTACAAGGCACGGTTTAAGGTCCCCTCCTTTTCATTCTTTACATAAATGAAATTTCAACAGTGCTAAATAATTCGGAAAATTTCATTTATGCTGATGACCTTAAGTGTATTTACTTATTTTCTAAGGACACGGCCAGTAGTTGTGTTGATAAAGTTAACGCAGACTTGCGTACTCTCTCAAGTTGGAGCGCAACATGGCAGATGGAGTTTTCTCCATCAAAATGTAGTTTCTTGAGTTTTGGTCCCGCAAGGCTTCCTGGACCCATTATCTTCCAAAATAGTCCACTGTTAGAAAGATCTACGATAAAGGATTTGGGTCTTACTTACACGAATAAGCTTGCATTATCACCTCATGCAGATCGAATTTCTGCCAAGGCCGCACAGATATGTGGGTTTATATCGCATAACTTTTTCCTTCCAGAAATGAAGTTAAAACTATACCGCATGTTTGTTCTTCCTATACTAGAATACTGCTGCCCGCTTTTTGGCCTCATGACCCAGCATGACCGTAGTAAGATTGAAAAGGTTCAGCGAGTTTTCACTCGTAAAATATTTTCTGTTTCTGGGTCTGGTATGTGTTATACAGATAGATGTCAATTAGCAAACATGAAATTTCTTTGGATAAGAAGACTCGAAGCTGGTCTATGCTTTCTGTTTCGCGTTAACAATAGTCCTAATCTCCCACAAATTAACGCTCTCCTTCCAGTTGACCGACCTTACGCCACTCGTAACTCTTCCATGATAATTTTACCACCCCGTAGCTCCACATCTAACCATTCTCGCTTTTTTACCTCCAAATATGCTTTTATTTGGAACAACCTTCCTCTCGATATTAGACTGTCTTCTACACTGTCGATTTTTAAAGGCAAATTATATGAGCATTTAAATTTAGAGGAAATAAAGTCGTTACTGTCTGTTTCCTTTCCAAACACGCAAGTTGTAGATTTTGAAAAGGGTCCTCCTGGCATTTGAAGCTCTTCCCAGGATACTAAAATGGTTTCTAAATATGTTAACATTTCCCTCTGCAGAATCAAGCATCACTTCCAAGGGCTGCGAATTCTTCTTCGTTTTTGCAACCTTCGCTGTGGTCTTCGCGATTGGCTCTGGAATCTGGTGGGTCGCAACTCGATGACGTTGCCTTGACTTCTACTGCCTTCTCCTGCCTTCCGGATGACCCCTTCTTAACTCAACGATATATTATTTTTTCCCATGACCATAAACGTCCCGAACCCTCAACATCAGGTCCCAAACTAACCACATCAAACCCTTTCACCTATTAAGGCAGTTTTTTCTCCTAAACTTTTTTTGAATTCGGTTGCCCGCTGAACTCATCCACCGATCTAGGAGTTTTTTTTACTGCCGATGACAATTATTTATAAGAGTTCACTGCTTATCATTATTATTTTTATTTTCGCGATAGCACTAAGTTTGTAACGACAGGGCCCCTTGGGCCTTAAATATACAAATTACTATACAAATTACTATTGTTGATATAGATAAGGAAGAGCAATGGCCCTAAGACAGAGCCTTGGGGGACGCCACTCAGCACAAATGAAGGGTTTGACTTCGAGTCACCGATGCACACAGTTTGCGATCGCCCTGTGAGAAAATCTGTGATCCATGCCAGCAGGTTTCCTCTTATGCCAATTTCTGATTATTTATACATTAGACGCTTATGTGGGACGCTGTCGAACGCCTTATTGAAGTCCGTATAGATGACGTCAACCTTACCATCTTCATCCAGTACGCGAGTCCACTGCTCAGTGGAGGTTAGAAGGCTGGAAAGGCAAGAATGGTTATTTCTGAAGCCGAGTTGGAGCCCTGAAAGTAGGTTGTTCTCCTCCAAGAACTTCATTGTCGTCTTCTTAATTATAGTTTCCATCACCTTACAGCAAATGCAGGTTAGGCTGACGGGCCGGTAATTGTTGACCTTCGTGCGGGTTCTGCCCTTGTATATCGGGTAAATATTTGCCATTTTCCATTTGGATGGCAGTTTTTTCTAGTTAAGATGAAGAACGAACGATATGTGCTAGGGGTTCTGAGAGTTTGCATGCCAATTCTTTCAAGAACTTGGCTGGTATTTTGTCTGGACCGGATGAATTTGCTTCTTTGAAGCTCTGCAGCTCCCTCTCAACTACAGATGTTGGAAATAGTAGAGAATGAAGTGCCGGACCGGCGTTTGCAACAGCACTGTTGGCATTATCAAAATGGAGCTCGGTTTCCCTAGTGAATACCGAGGCAAAGAACCGACTACAGTACTCTGCTTTCACGTCATTCTCAACGACTTCTCTGCCATCATCATTCTGAAGTTCTGCGACAGGATCCTTGTTTTTTAATCTACTGTTATTATAGCGGAATATAATTTTGGGCTTTTCTTCGGCCTGTTGGAGGATTCTTGATCCATAGTTTTTCCTGGCCTGGCGAATTGATTTTTTTACGGCATTTCTTTGGCGTCGGAATTCCTCGAGTTGTACTGGCGACCCAGTTTTCCTGAAAAACTTCCATTACCTATTCTTCTTCTTCAGTGGCCTGTTAAGGTCTCTTTTCATCCACGCAGGATGACTTGTCGTCTTGTGTACATTCACCGGACAAAAGCGCTTAATCAGATCTAATGCAACCCTCTTGAGTGATCTTTAATCCTCCGCCGGATCCCCCTTGAGCAGGCAGTCCCAATTCACGGACGATAGTTCATTCTTCATTGAATTCAGATCTGCCTTCCATATCTTTGGCTGGTCCTCCGTTTTCCTCAGCCGTTGAGTATGGCGTGAGTAATCCCACATAAGCGTCCTATAGTCACCCTTACCGAACGGAGCACTTGAATGCACTTCATCTATGTAGGATGAATCCTTCGTGAAAATGAGATCCAAACAAGTAGCCCACTGGTTTTCTCGAAATCTGGTTATGCCCTTAACGCTCTGTACAAGAGAAATCTCCGAATCTGTGATTTCTGTTTTAAGCCATGTTTCCGTTATGGCAACAACATCAGGTTTCCGCTCCGAAAGTACTTCCTTGAGTTCATCAATTTTTGAGGAAGACTTTGGGCATTCGTGTAAAGAAAGCTCAATTTAGACTTAGTTACCACTTTATGCAGGCGGTTGCCTCTTGCGTGAGATTGTATGCAGGGAGCTGTCAGTGCTGATGGGGACGGACTGTTGTCCATCCCGACTAGGCTGTTAGTGTTATCGGCCTTCTCCAGAGGAGTAACCTCGGGACATGGACGATCTCACCGTTCAGAATTCGAAGATTGCTCTCGCCGAGTTCGCATCTCCTGTGGAGTTCTTCTTTTAGCAATCTCCATTTCTCCCGCTCCGCGGGGGAAAAATCCAGCTGAAAATAAACCGTCGGGTGTGAGTATCTAAGTATTGGTTTCCTGCTTAACAATAGCTGGACCTCGGCCTCACTCTTCAGAACAGCCTTCAACGGTCTTGGTTGACGTTGTTCATCTTTTAATTCTGTTATACGGCCAATTCGGAATGCCTTTAGAACTTCGACTTTCTATTCACCCTTTAGGAGGAATTTCAGATATTCTTTAAATAACTTCCTTTCCTCTTCTAATCTGGATTTCGGGGTATCGGAAGTACCTTCGTCATGCCTTTTATGACTATGCAGTTTATACGAATGGTACTCACTTTCCAACTGTCGTCCCCTTCTGCTTCACTAGGGTTTGTTAGGACAGATTCGCTTCGAGGTTCAGCGCTCATGTTCGTTTTGGCCTGCGAAGGGGCCCTTTTTGTTTAGCTCGTGCTCAAGTTCGGCCAACTTATATTAGCCCTTGAGCCTAGTTGGCCTTCTTTGGGAGACCGAGAGCGCTTCTTCGTTCTCTGAAAGGCCAGTGGGTTGACTGTTTCCCCTGTCCATGGCAGACTACCAACTACGTTAAGCACCCTGGCTGCCGGATCATTTTTGTGCGTAGACGCTTCGGCGAGGGACGCTGCTTCTCCGTACGTTAGGTTTCCTCGCTCAAGTTCACGCATCGCCAGTTTTTCCTCGCGAGGGAAAAATCGAGAAAAATTTTCAGCTCCTCCATCTCCACTCAAAGACTATTAACCACCTTCTCAATGTTCGTAACTTTGTTCAGAAGGGTAAAATATGATACGCAGGCTTCATCTTCATGAGTTTCATCCCTTAAACTTTTACGACTTTTAGTCCGCTTAGCAGGAGGAGATTTCAAAGAACTTTTAGATCTAGTTTCTGTAGATAGTAAGGGAATTCGAAAACTATCACTCCATCCCGTGATGGCGAAGAGAAATAGGCGCTCGACTTCTACACGAGGGGTCCAGGGTTCAAATCTAGGTGGTGGCGTAACATTTTTTCCTTGTTGCGATGATGTCGGGATTTCGAATGCAGACACTGGCGAACATTCCTTCCCATCTTCCAAAGCTGTATCGCACATAGTTTCAATTGTTTCTGTCACCATCTTTTCAAAACAGACCGTTAATGAATCAAATAGAAAAGTGGATTGTTTTTTTACTGTTAATAACCGCTTTTGATTTCTGTAATCCTGTGTCTTCGTGTTGAAGTTGATGAGATGCTCAACTTGGTGTTCGTAACTTGAGTCTACTGAACTCGAGAGACTTCTAGACCTTTTAGCGGGGAGCGATTTCGTCGCATCAACCTTGCGATTTCTGCCCGCGAAATTACAACTAGGGCTTTTGAACGAAATTAAACTAGAGTCTACAGTCGATGCCGATGGTGTGGTGGTAACAAGTGATACCGGCGCACTACAGGTTTTGCGTTGTTGTCCCTCTGTCGCCACGACTTTAACAAGCTGCTCTACGCGTTAATTTTTGGCTCCCATAATAGAGCAGACTGATGATAAACGAGATTAAAGCTCTATGCAATATTTATAAGGCGTTCAACTGTATAAAAAAGGTTATTGAAACGACTCGGTCGTTTGTAGAGAGCTGGAATCCGGAAGAATTGTTGACAGAAGGCAGTGACGGAGATGTTGCTCGTTTTGACTAATGTCCCGTCGTGTTTTCTGAGGCTGCTGTTATTGTGAAAGCGAATCCAATAGCTAACAACGAAAGTCCGCCAGAGGGCTAGGTGAAACGAAATCCCCAAAATAATATTTCCCACGGAGGACGAAAAAATTAAAACCGCAATTTGAAGCACGCGCTCTAATTTTTTTTGTGTTGAATAATAATAATAATAAATAAATCAATAAATAAATTTTATATTTTAGGCCCGGAGGGCATCGTCATTGCTAACTTAGTGCTGTGGAAAAATAAATACACAGTTGATAAATGCTGCTCTCCATGAAACAACCACATAGACAGCGGGAGCGTTTAGTAGTGTTGGTAGATAAATTCAGATTCACCAACATATCGTTGTTTTAAAATATTAGTCAACGCATGGTGAACTAAGAAGGAAGCAGTGAAAAAAAACTCCTACCATTTAAGCTGGGGCGGAGTTCAGCGAACTCCTGCTTAAAAAAACAAAACGTAGGAGAAAAAAACTGCTTCAAAAAAGTTAAGGGGTTTGGTTGAGAGGATTGATTGTAGTGCAAATGAGACAGGACTGTTGATGAGAACGAATGAGGGTGGGAAACGCTTCTTGTGATTGGAGAAATCATATAATAGCAGAGGCTGTCTTTCACCATTGTTACACCGCCCGACTGGCTTCATGATCAACCATCAGGGAGATGAGACCGGAGGAGACCATGGCGGACAACAGAGTCAGGAAGATGAGGGAACGGCAGAGGTCACCTGATCATCAACGAAACGTCCGAGATGTGACCTTGTAGACTGCGGAGTATAGCGACGAGCTGGCGAAAACAGCAGAACCGCCACGAGCATGACTAAGGACCATGAAGCCTATCGTCAGGGTAGTAAAACGGAGAATAGAGAAAACGGCAATGATGACTGGACAGAGAAGTGGACGAAAAATCGCTGGAAATATCACTGAAAGAATGAAGAAATAGACATGTATGGAAAAAATTTGATCTAAACATAACAACCTCAGATACCAGGGGGACCCTTTTCAAAGTCCAAAAGTTGTGTGTTTGGGAGGGAGACGGATAACAAGGACTTTATATCTTCTGAAGTTAAGTGTTTACCTAATTTGACTTTAAAACCTGCTAAGTTAGACGACAGCCTAATTTCGATGGGAATATTATTCCAGAGGAAGGCATATTTGGAGGCAAAGAAGTGAGAATGGTTCGAAGTGGAGCTTAAGGGGGGTGCAATAATCCTAGTGGAATTACGGGTGGCATAAGGTCTATCTGCGGGAATGAGAGCGTTGATTCGTGGAAGGTTAGGGGTAGAGTAAACGCGAAAGAGGAAACAGAGGCCCGCTTCGAGTCTTCTGACCCAAAGAAATGTCATGTTCGCTAACTGACATCTCTCCGTATAAGAAAGCGTGGATCGAGGAAGAGTGAATATTTTGCGAGCGAATACCCTCTGTACATTTCAATCTTACCACGGTCAGAAGCATTCATCAGGCAAAAGAGGGGACAGCAGTATTCTAGGATGGGCAGAACATACATGCGATAAAGTTTTAACTTTATTTCCAGCAGGAAGAAATTGTGTGATATAAAACCACATATCTGTGCAGCCTTCGCAGATATTCGATCCGCATGAGGCGACAATGCTAGTTTATTTGTATAGCTTAGACCTAAGTCTTTTATAGTGGATCGTTCTAAAAGTGGAGTATTTTGAAAGACTAGGGGACGAGGAAGCTTGGCGGGACCAAAACACATGAAACTACACTTGGATGGAGAGAATTCCATCTGCCAGGTAGCACTCCAACGTGAGAGTGTAAGTAGGTCCGCATTTATTTTATCAACGCATATGCTTGCCGTGTCCTTAGAAAACGAGTATATGCATTTTAGGTCGTCTGCATAAATGAGATTATGTGAATTTTTAGAACAGTCGAAATTTCGTTTATGTATAGAATGAAGAGTAATGGATCCAAGACAGTGCCTTGAAAAACGCCACTCGTGATCAGCTGAGAAGTGGAGTAAGTATTACCCACTAGGTCCTTCTGGCTGTGGTCAGACAAGTAGGAACCGATGAAGTCGAGGAGAGGGGGACGGATGCCAATGGCTTCCAATTTTACCAGAAGCCGTCTGTGCGGTACCTTGTCGAAGGCTTTGCTCAGGTCAAAGTAGATAACAACCACGGATTGCTGCTCGTTACGGAGGGAAGTGACGTGGTTAAGAAAAGCTAAATGACACGTCTCGCATGATCTTCCGGGTAGAAAACCATGCTGCGAGTCACTTTAAAGCTTATTTTTAGAGAAAAATCGAGAATTTGATTAAAAATTATCTTCTCCAGAAGTTTAGCTAGGGCCGGGGTTTTATGTACACCGCGGTAGTTATTTATGTCTGAACGAGATCCTGATTTAAAGACTGGATGAATAATTGATGTCTTCCAAGTGTCAGGAAAGTATCCATTTAAGAGATATACTAAAAATATATGGCTTAGTAATTTGGGAAAGGTCGACACTCTTTTGATAACTGAATTGGGAATACCATCAGTTCCGGAAGAGTGCGAGTTTTTTAGACAAATTATCTGCTTTCGAATTAATTCTATGGAGAAATCAATGTTTCCGAGAGTATTGTCTGAGTATGGTTGAAACGACGGGACCGGTTCGGATTCTGTCTTAAATGCTTCGCAAAGAAAGCATTGAATAAGTCAGCCTCATCAGACTCATCTAATACAAATGTTTTGTTTTCATTGAGCAATGGAGGTATTTCAATTCCTCGTTTTTCGGAGGCCCTACAACGAAACAGTTGTGCAACCGATTTTGCAGAGTTTGACTCGCTCAGGGCGCAAGATTCCTTGTGCTGGTCACGTGCAAGACGAATCTTTGACGCTAATTCGAAGATCTCTGCGATCCTTAGATGCACAGACAGCGAACTAGTAGATCTGTCTTTCAGCTGCCTCCTCAATTTCTTTAATCTGGGCAAAAGAAAATGAGGGACGGTCGATTCTGTTGTGTAGGGTTTCGCAATTTTAGTGGGCACAAATTCCAGCATTTTAGTAGAAACGACCGACATGAGTTCAGAAAGATATGCAGCGTCGTTAATGGAGGAGAGGCTCTGCCAATCTAATGAGTCAAGAAAATCGTTGATTGAGCTAATATCTGCGAGGTCGTACACATGATAGGTACGACTAGCACTAGCCTTTTCCGTAGAAGGAAGCGGAAGGCAACAGTGAATTAATGTGTGATCACTTTGGAAGATGTTCTGCTTCAAACCAACGAATAGAGGGGCAAAACCATTAGTGAAAATCAGATCTAGGATATGATTCTGTCTTGTAGGGGAACTAACCAGTTGAGACCAGTTAGAAAAATTAATGGTATCCAGGAAAGGCTGAAATCTAGGTGGGCAATAGTTTGAAAGCCAGTCGATTTCAGGAAAATTAAAATCTCCCGCGATAATTTTAACTTCAAAAGTTGATTCTGAAAGAAACTTGAACATTGCACACAAATTTGCATCTTCTTCAGATGAAGAGTTAGGAGGATTATATACACATCCGATAATCGCCTTTTGCCGGGGCGACAGGATAATAGAGGCGAAAGAGTAATTTCCAGAGAAGGACGTGCTATTTAGATAAAACGTAAAGTGCTTAAATGACGTTCTAATATAGGGCAGAGAACCACCACCACGCTTATTAATGCGATCGTGACGATAGAAATCATAATCGTCTATGATAAGGGAGGAGTCAGAAATGATTGGATGGGTCCAAGATTCTGTTATGCATATAACATCAGGCATCATCTCAAAAGCGATAGCTCGAAGTTGAGCCATTTTATTTATAACGGACCTGGCATTAAGCACTTTGACATCTAGTGTGTTTCGAGTGACAGGACTATGGCTATAGTTATTCATAAAAAAGAATTTGAGGGTGGGTAGACAAACTGCAGGCCGTTATTATTTGTGGAATAAGTACTGACGGGTATGGAGCTGTTAGCATACGGGTAGCCAACAATCGATGGCTGATAAGGTCTGCGATATCTAGGGGCCTCGCTTTCTGGCAGGGGAAAATGAGGAGAGGGTAAACCAAAATAAGCTTCTGGGGCGTTTGGGAGTAATGGGGGAGGTGAGAAGACATGTAGAAGTTAGCAGGTTTGGGTGGTGGAGGATGGGTAAAGGAACTGATAGGGGGAAACGGTGACATAAAATCAGTTTTAGGGCCGCTCGCGTAAGGACTAGCGTTCTTAATAAGTGAATGTCCTGTACGGCAACTCCGATTAGAATTAAAACTATACCAGTTAGGGTTACTGCCGTGCAAATTAAATTTTTCTTGGTTCGGGCCCGGCGTGTTCAATAACGCATTATACGGGGGAATAATATGACTCCCACGGTCAAAAGAGGAGCTAGGTTGTGGTGGGGAAGCGCTCGGCCTAAACGCTTTCGACGGTGTTGGCGACATTCTTAATGAACTTGTTGCCGCGTTATGGCGGCGGAATTTATCGATCGTTGGACAGCGAATGTATTTAGACTAGTATTAATCGTAGTAGATGACGGAGTGGCGGGCCTTGACGGTCCCGATATCAAGAGAGATGGGCTAACTGGTGCACTGATGTTTATGGACCTATGACTAGATATTCGGGAGGTAGGGATAGCAGGTGTACTGACGGTTATGGGACTATGAAAAGACACCTGGGAGGCAGGGATAATGGATGCACTGACGTTAGTGGGTGTATGGCCAGTTATGCGGGGGGGAGGATTAGCGAGTGCATTTACCCTATCGGGACTACGAATAGATTTAGGAATAGTAGGCTGAGAAGTCATTGGTCTATTGGACTGGAGAGCCGTATTTCTTCGCTCCATTGGTGTAAGATCTCGACAGGGGAAACTTTTAGTCATTTCTAAATATCGGGAAATGCGACCTCGTTGAGCAAAGATTGAGTCCACCTCGATCGGTGAAAACAATTTAACTAGGATGGGCGGGTTTTTGCTACGCGATTGGAGGCGTTTGGCTTCTGCAATTTTGTAGTTAAAACCACCCGAACATAGAAAAGCATTTGCGATATCCAAAGGGCGACTGATAATGATAATAATAATAATAATAATTTTTATATTTAAGGCCCAAGGGGCCCTGTCGTTACAAACTTAGTGCTATCTTGAAAATAAAAATACTGATAATAAATAGTGAACTGTTCTAAAATAATTGTCATCCGCAGTAAGCAAAACTCTTAAATCGGTGGATGACTTCAGCGGGCTACCGAGTTCAAAAAACTTTAGGAGAAAAAACTGCTTTTTATAGGTAACAGGGTTTGATGCGGTTAGTTTGGGACCTGATGTTGAGGGTTTGGGACGTTTATGGTCATGGGAAAAAATAATATATCGTTGAGTTAAGAAGGGGTCATCCGGGACAACAGGAGAAGGCAGTAGGAGTCAAGGCAGCATCATCGAGTTGCGACCCACCAGATTCCAGAGCCAATCTCGAAGACCACAACGAAGGTTGCAAAAACGGAGTGGAGTTCGCAGCCCTTGGAAGTGATGCTTGAATCTGCAGAGGGAAATGCTAACATATTTAGAAACCATTTTAGTATCCTGGGAAGAGCTTCAAATGCCAGGAGGACCCTTTTCAAATTCTACAACTTGCGTGTTTGGAAAGGAAACAGACAGTAACGACTTTATTTCCTCTAAATTTAAATGCTTATATAATTTGCCTTTAAAATTCGATAGTGAAGAAGACAGTCTAATATCGAGAGGAAGGTTGTTCCAAATAAAAGCATATTTGGAGGTAAAAAGCGAGAACGGTTAGATGTGGAGCTATGGGGTGGTAAAATTATCATGGAATAGTTTCGACTGGCGTAAGTTTGGTCTACCGGAAGGAGAGCGTTAATTTGTGGGAGAGAAGGACGATTGTTAACGTGAAACAGAACGCATATACCAGCTTTGGGTCTTCTTACCCAAAGAATTTAATGTTTGTTTACTGACATCTATCTGTATAACACATACCAGACCCACAAATAGAAAATATTTTACGAGTGAAATTTCGCTGAACCTTTTCAATCTTACGACGGTCATGCTGGGTCCTGAGACCAAAAATCGGACGGCAGTATTCTAGTATAGGGAGAACAAACATGCGGTATAGTTTTAACTTCATTTCTGGAAGGAAAAAAATATGCGATATAAACCCACATATCTGTGCGGCCTTGGCAGAAATTCGATCTGCATGAGGTGATAATGCAAGCTTATTCGTGTAAGTAAGACCCAAATGCTTTATCGTACATCTTTCTAACAGTGGACTTTTTTGGAAGAAAATGGGTCCAGGAAGCTTTGCCGAACCAAAACTCATGAAACTACATTTTGATGGAGAAAACTCCATCTGCCATGTAGTGCTCCAACTTGAGAGATTTCGCAAGTCTGTGTTAACTTTATCAAGACAACTACTGGCCGTGTCCTTAGAAAATGAGTAAATACACTTAAGGTCATCAGCATAAATGAAATTTTTGGAATTATTTAGCACTGTTGAAATTTCATTTATGTAAAGAATGAAAAGGAGGGGACCTTAAACCGTGTCTTGTAAAACGCCACTCGTGATCGGCTGAAGCATCGAGTAGCTATTGCCTACTAAGATCTTCTGGCTGCGGTTATACAGGTAGAAGGCAATGAAATCGAATAGGGGAGGCCTGATGCCTAGGACTTCCAGTTTCACTAAAAGAAGCCTATGTGGCACCGTGTCAAAAGCTTTACTAAGGTCAAAGTAAATCACGATGACTGATTGCTGTTCAGTACGAAGTGAAGTAACCAGTTTAAGTAATGCCAAGTGGCAGGTTTCGCATGATCTTCCAGGTAGAAATCCATGCTGTGAGGCGTTAAAGAGTTTATTTTCCACACAAAAGTGGAGAATTTGATTAAAAATGATCTTCTCCAGAAGTTTGGGTAGGGCCGAGGTTTTATGAACACCTCGGTAGTTATTTACGTCCGAACGAGATCCTGACTTGAAGAATAATAGATGTCTTCCATGAGTCAGGAAAGAAACCGTTTAGAAGATAAGCTGAGAATAGATAACTTAGCAATCGGGGGAAGCTGAATACTCTCTTGATACGGGAATTTGGAAGGCCATCAGTTCCCGAGGAGTGTAAGTTTTTTAGACGGATAATGTGCGTACGAATTACTTCTATGGAGAAATCTATGGTTCTGATAGTATTGACTGGGCATGGCTGAAACGACGAGACCGGTTCAGATTCCGTCGTAAGGTTCTTTGCAAAGAATGCATTGAACCTTTCAGCCTTCTCAGGCTCATCTTGCACAATGTTTTTATTCTCATTAAGTAAAAGGGGGGTTTGTGACCTCGTTTAGCGAAGGACCGACGACGGAACAGTTGGGCAATCGATTTTGCAGAGTTTAACTCGCTGATTGCGCAAGATTTCCTCTGTTTGTCACGTGCAAGACGAATCTTAGACGCTTATTCAAAAATCTCTGCCATTTTAAGGTGCACAGATAATGAACTAGCAGACTGGTCTTTCAACTGTTTTTGCAATTTCTTTAGTCTAGACAAAAGAAAATGAGAAACGGTGGGGTCCTAAGTATAAGGCTTAACATTTTTGATCGGCACAAATTCCAAAATGCTATTTTAAATTGCCGTCATTGAGTCACAGAAAATTGTTACACTGTTCGTAGAGGAAAGCTCCTGCCAGTCTAGTGAGTCCATAAAGTTGTTAATTAAATTAATATCAGCTAGGTCAAACGCACGGTAGGTACGAGTGGTGCTAGCCCTTTTCGTAGAAGCAAGCGGAAGGCAACAATGGATCAAAGTATGGTCACTTAGGAAGAGGTTCTGATTGTAGTCAACGAAAGGGGGGAAAATGTCATTCGTGAAAATTAAATCTAAAATATGCCGATCACTTGTTGGGGAACAGACCAATTGAGACCAGTTTGAAAAATTGGTGGTATCTAGGATGGACTGAAATCTGGATGGACAACAGTTCAATGACCAATCAATTTCGGGAAAGTTGAAATCCCCAGCGATAACTTTAGCATCAAAGGCGGACTCCGAATTCAGCCTTAATATTTCGCAAAGCTTTTCGTTATCTTCCGACGATGAGTTAGGGGACTATAAATGCATTCAATAAGCGCCTTTTGACGGGGAGACAGGATAATGGATGCAAAGCAGTAATTGCGCGAGAATGACTCAGCATCTAGGTCGAACGGGAAATGCTTAAAATAGCTTTAATATAGAGAAGGCAACCACTACCACATTTACTATGTCGGTAGAAATCATACTCGTCTATTTTGAGTAAAGCATCAGAAATTAGCGGATGGGTCCACCACTCTGTAATGCATATAACATCTGGCTTCAGTTCGAACACAATAGCTCTAAGTTGAGCCATCTTATTTAAAACAAATCTTGCATTTAGCAAGACAATATCTTGTGTAGCTTGAGTAATAGAACTAGGGTTATCTTTATTTAGCAATAACAATTTGGAGGTGGGAAATTTGGTTGGAATTTTGGAGAATAGCCATCGACTGGAGCAGAAAAATTAACATTAGAAAGCTGAGGGGGAGAGCTAAAAGCTGCAGGTAGATAGCTCTGTGAGATCGATGGGCCATATGGATAAGTGCCGTGGTGAGCTTGCTGAAAGTTACCGGGGAATTTGGAAAACCAAGACGGGAAGTAGAGGCTGGTGGGCGAGGAAAGGTAACTATGAGGATTGTGCGGTGGAAAGCGTGGCCCAGTATGACACTTGTGATAAGTAGGATAACCTATATGTTTGTTAGCTTCCTGTTGTATAGGCTTAGTAAGTGTTTGCGACGGCTGCATGCTCACGGTTGTGGTCCGGATCCCACCCTTTCGACGACCTGAATTGGGTGATTTAATCGAAGGTTTGGGAGGACTCTAATCGAGTATCGAAGCTGTTGGTCTACCCGGCGTAGATAGCTTTTCGGCATTTCTAGGAGGGCTACCGGAATTAATAGCTGTGGCGACTGGGGAAGCATCTAAGTTGGAAGTAGACGGGGATGTCTGGTTACTTGAGGGGGATGAGACAGTTGCTGCACTGGGGAGCAGTAATCTAGGTTTGCCAGGAATAAGAGAACATGGCTTGCTAGTCTTCCTAGGGCTACGACCACGAACTTGAGCCGGTTGTGGTGAATTTACTATTTTATTAGAAAAGCTAGACGCTATTCTTCGCTCCATTGCAGTGAGATCATGACAGATGAAATAAGTTACTTTAAGTCACTTTATTAAGGGAAGAAGGCTTTCGCCCTTGAGCTCCCTATTCATAACCAAAATCGCATAATCGGTCCATCGTACCAATAGAACATAATACAAATGTATTTCTCAGATATTTGGAAACAAGCTCTTGCTGTTTAAAAATAACGTCTATTTCAATGGGTGAAAATAGCTTGACTAAAATGGGTGGGTTTTTACTGCGAGATGACAGTCTAATAGCCTCTGCTATTTTTTAGTTTAACCCGCAGGAGTAGAGGAAATGCATTGCAACATCCATTGGCCGAATTTATTTCGGAACGTTTTTCAGAATAAAATTGTACGACCATTTTGTCTATCCTGTGACTTACTTGCGACCAAATTAACGAGAGTATCTAAACGTTTGCATTCCTGAGAGGAAACTGCCGAGATATTCCCATCAAATAGGGTCCCAAGGATTGAGAGAACTGACCCGAATTTCAAAATAAACTCGCTGCAATTTTTGATTGCAGAGAAATCTATTTGCTTGGCAATCAGATTAGGCTGAATACTGATGTCAGGCTGAAGACTGATATCAGTAATGATGTTTGCCTTCCGCAGACACCGCTTGGGTCTGGAATTCTGAGGCTTCCTACTGAATGAAAATGTCACCTTCATACTTTTTGAAGCAACAAGTAGATTAATCACGAAAACAGTCGGGAATTCAGAATAAACTATGGAGCCCCCTCTAATATGCCTTTCTACAATATGCACCGTTCATTTGATAATAATTACTTGACAAACTGTAGACCAGGGCCAGTTTGCTTTCCACCTTTTGTTTCTCCCATGCCGTTTCCATTTCCGCCACCAAGTTTTCCTTTTTTATAAATACTGACGAGCGCAACCTGAATCTGAAGGATACGCTCAGTATAGTCTCACTCAATGCGAGATCAGTTGTTAATAAGATGACAGAACTTAAAACAGTAGCATTTGAGCTTGATCCAGATGTGCTCTGTGTCACTGAATCTTGGACACACTCGCTTATTTCTGACTCGACACTCGCCATAGATAATTATAGTTTGTACAGACAAGATCGAATTGAAAAGCGTGGCGGTGGTTGCCTTCTTTATATTAAATCATCCTTTGTACATTTCCCGTATCACCTGAGCATTTCGTCATTTTCTGGAAATTTTTGTCTTATTTCAGGCATCCTGCCACACAATAAAAAAGCGATAATTGGGTGTGTCTACAATCCTCCCTGTAACTCAAATAATGTAATGCAGCTGTGTGACATGTTTGAAAAAGTTGCAGAGACTCAATTCGATGTCAGAATAATTGTAGGCGATTTTAATCTGCCAGACATTGACTGGCATGCAAATACCTGTCTACCAAGATTTCAGAAATTGGTTGATACTATTAACTTTTCAAACATGTCACAACTGGTCAGTTCAGTGACCAGAAATGACAACATATTAGATTTAATTTTTACAAATGATGTCCACCCTCTTTTTATGAATTTTTATCGTGATATTTTCACAAGTGACCATGCCTTAATTCACTGTTGTTTTTCAGTCTCTCTTTCTAAAAAGCCCGATGTAAAATGCAATAACCTCGACTTTGGTAACGTGAACCATGAATTAGTAAATGATTTCGTAAGTACCCTAGATTGGCATAGCATATTTTCAACTAACGATCCCTACTTCTTCCAGGATCTATTGCAAAACCTTGCAGAAAATATTCAAGCTCTTACTCCACTTAAGATTTTAAAATCAAATTCAGCTTCTTCTACTGTGCCACATTTTCTCCAAAATAGACTTAAGAAATTACAAAAACAATTTAAGGATACGTCTAATAGCTCTTTATCAGTTCACTTAAGAATAGCGCCAATATTTGAATTAGCGCTTAAAATAAGGCTTGCACGAGATAGGCGTAGAGAGGCCACAGCATTAAGTGATGCGAATTCTTCCAGATCAGTTGCTCAAGTCTTCCGTCTTCGGTCGTCGGCTAAGCTTCAGAAAGTCATTCCACCCTTACTCAATGACAACAATCATTTTGTTACAGAGGATTTGGAGAAAGCAGCATTGCTAAATTCATTTTTCGCCAAGTTCTTTACCATCGAAACTAGCCCCACTCCTGTAATTCCCCTGATGTGTGATTCAAATATCAGTACCCTTTATTTCTCACCTGCTTGCATTCAAAAAGAAATAAGTCGTCTTAAAAATTCACATTCGGTAGGAACTTATAACATTCCAAACTCAATCATCAAACAATTAAGAGATTTCCCATCCTTACTGAGTAAGTTATTTTCAGTGTTTCTTGAGAATGGCTTTTTCCCGGACTACTGGAAAACTTCTATTATAATTTTCGTATTTAAATCTGGTTCCCGATCAAATATTCACAATTATCGCGGTGTTCATAAAACGCCCTCTCTGGCTAAACTCTTTGAAAAATTAATTGCCAAAAAAATTACAGATTTCTGCATAAATAATAACATTCTCAGCTCCTCACAGCATGGCTTTTTACCGGACCGATCTTGTGAAACATGCCACATGTCTTTTCTAAATCTACTTACTTCTCTCCGTAATGATCATCTATCTGTGGTAGTTATCTATTTTGACCTTAGTAAAGCATTTGATAAAGTTCCTCACAGGAGGCTCCTAGCCAAACTAGAGGCTATAGGATTTC
The DNA here is from genome assembly GCA_036362985.1 of Ligula intestinalis. Classification (NCBI taxonomy): domain Eukaryota; kingdom Metazoa; phylum Platyhelminthes; class Cestoda; order Diphyllobothriidea; family Diphyllobothriidae; genus Ligula; species Ligula intestinalis. Next base: position 18,390 of record JAYGXS010000804.1, read on the forward strand.
GTAGTCCTCTTACTGACTTCAGCAGATCTTATCTTTCAAATCGACAACAAAAGGTTTTAGTGGGATCCTCATACTCTTATCCTACCGCAATTTTGAGTGGTGTCCTTCAAGGTACAGTGCTAGGTCCTCTGCTCTTTTTGCTTTACATAAATGATATCTCATTGAGTGTTAAACACTCCCAATCTTATATTTATGCAGATGATCTCAAGTGTGTTTACTCCTTCTCTAACTCTACGGCCACGAGATGCCGAGAACAAATTCACTCTAACCTGCACGCTCTTTCGGCGTGGAGCTCAACATGGCAGATGGAGTTCTCACCTTTTTAGTGCCGATACATGTGCTTTGGGCCTGAAAGGCTGCCACAACCTGTTATTTTTCAAGTTTACCCAATGACTGAATGTTCCAGTATCAAGGACCTAGGTCTTAAACCCCTCTGGCAAAGGCGACTACAAAATGGTTTAACTTTCCTATTTAAAGTGACACATAATCCGAACATCCTTAGCAATAATATGTTAACAAATCAAAACGGTTCCCGTTCCACTAGAAACAACCAGCATACAATTCATAACGCTAAAGCTAGGACAGCCCAGCGATCAAATTTCTAGACCATAAGATATGCGATCATATGGAATGCCTTACCCAACGATATTCGCAAAAGCCACAGTTTAGCCAAATTTAGAAGAAAGACCAAGCAGTTCTTCTCAAATGACATGACGCATATATTTCTGAATAAAATAGGACACTTTGCTAACCAGTTCTTTGAC
>JAYGXS010000805.1:0-10085 GCA_036362985.1 Ligula intestinalis
AAGTTTTTTTTCAGCCGGAGTACTCTCTAGCGGAACGGCTCAAACGTCGGGAACTTGTGGCAGAATTACTTTCGAGAAGAAAAAATGGCGAGACCAGCCTGGTAATCTCGAACGGGAAGATAATTCACAGGAATATGAGGTTCTTGAACCAACCGATAATACTTCGAACAATGGCCTGAGCGTGGCTTACACAGCCGATGTCAAGCAAAGTTCAAATTCCACCGAGACAAAATTCGTCAAAAATATGTCACTTAAATTCTTCTACACCAACGCACAGTGTCTGTTGTCCAAGTTAGATGAACTAAAAGTGCAGAAATATGACCTATCTCCCGACATTATCTCTCTGACAGAAACCTGGCTGTCTGAAAACGTGGATGACCGCGAAGTGGCACTACCTGGCTTTAATCTGTTCCGGAGAGATAGAAGAAGGCGCCAAGGAGGAGGAATTATAACTTACGTCAAACATGGACTGCTAGTCTCAGAAAAAACAGAGCGGTTTCATTGCAGCACCGAGGCCATCTGGCTTACTATAAAGGTACCGGAATCACCCAGCCTGGAAGTTCTGACCGTGTACCGTCCGCCTAGATATGATCGTGAGGCTGACACTGGTCTACTAGAAGAGTTAGCGAGATTAGCTGCTCGGCCCGACGTTTTGATTATGGGAGACTTCAATGCCCCGCTTATCGATTGGGGTTCATCATAGGCACGAGGCCCAGAGCAAGCATTTGACTGGCGTTTACTAGCTATGACACTTAATGCATCTCTCAGTCAACATGTTCTATTTCCCACCAGGGTGCGTGAGGGGCAGCAATCAAACTGCCTAGACCTGGTACTTATGAAATCGCTGGACAGCATCAACGAGATGCAATCTCTACCTCCTCTAGGTAAAAGTGATCACATCATACTAAATTGGGACTATTCTATATTTTCGGTACCCGCAAAATCCACCAAGGTTAGAAGGAATATTTGGCGTGGTGACTTTGATCAAATGAAGGCCGAAATAAACAACATAAATTGGGAATTTGTTTTTGCTCGCAATATAGCTGATGATTGGGGATGGTTCAGTGAGTTATTGCATACTCTCCTGAGAAACCACTGTCCGATTACACGGAAGAAGCTAAACAACAAACCTCAGTGGCTGACTCAAACGCTGAAGAAAGAGAGAGATAAAAAGGGGAGATTGTTTAGAAAGTATAGAGCAGACAGAAATCCGGTATCCCTAAATGCATACAAAACGCAGAGGAACCTCGTGAAGCGACTTATCTTCAAAGCGCGCAAAGACTTTGAAAAAGATTTACTAAACCGGGCAGTTAAAAATCCGAAGCTATTTTATGGCTACTTAAGAAAGACTACACGAAACCGGGACCCAGTTCCCCTTCTGGAGGCTAGCGATGGAACAGAAATGAGTGAGGATGGAGCAAAAGCTGAGCATCTTTCACATTTTTTCAAATCGAACTTTACAACTGAAATCGGATTCATTCCTCCAAACTATGGCTTAGATGACGGTCCAAAGATTGAAAATGTGGCCTTCGCCGAAGCAACCGTTCTTCAGGAGTTAATGGCACTAAACGACTCGAAATCATCCGGTCCCGATGACATCCCGCCTAAATTACTGAAAGAACTTGCAGGGGAGCTAGCCAAACCGCTTTCTATGCTTTTCAGTACCTCGTTTAACGCAGGTTGTTTACCCACCGATTGGAAATCCGCACGGATCACACCGTTGTATAAAGGCGGCAGAACGGTTTCTGCCAACAGTTATAGACCAATCAGCCTCACTTCGATCTGTTGCAGGATTATGGAAAAATTAGTAAAACGAGAGCTGATGCGTTTCTTAGAGCAGCATAACCTTCTATCGGATGCGCAACATGGGTTCCGCAGAGGCAGGTCCTGCGTGACGAACCTGCTCCATTGTTTAGAACGCTGGACTCGGGCAGTTGATGGAGGAAATCCGCTTCATGTAATCTACATCGACTTCAAGAAGGCTTTTGATAGCGTCTCACATCAACGACTTCTGCACAAACTCAGCCAAATAGGTGTTCGAGGAAATCTGCTGAAGTGGATTCAAAGCTTCTTACTTGGCCGCTCTCAAACTGTCCATATTGGTGACCAGCAGTCGGCAGACGTTGCAGTCGAGAGTGGTGTCCCCCAAGGGTCTGTCCTTGGCCCTATACTGTTCATTATATACGTCAATGACTCCGTCCGTGAACTGGATTGCGATGTGGCTAGGTTTGCCGATGACATTAAGATTTGGAACGTCATCAGAAATTCAGCTGACGAAGAACATTTGCAGCTAAACCTAAATCGTCTTCAAACTTGGTCTCAAGACTGGCTTTTGCCGTTTAACGAGAACAAATGCAGTATCCTACGAGTTAGCCGACCCAGCTCTCAGAACCCCATGGTTTACAGCCTAAATGGCATCCAACTGCAAGAAGTTGACGCGCAGAAAGATTTGGGAGTATGGATCTCTACGTCTCTTAAGCCCTCGCTGCACTGCGCAAAAGTAGCCAAGTCTGCGATGTCCGTCCTCTATCTTGTCAAAAGGGCTTTCTGTGCCTTCGATAAAGACTGCTTTGCTAAGGTCTTTGGAACATTTGTGCGGCCGAAGTTGGAGTTCGCAATGCAAGCATGGAAACCCTGGACCGCGAAAGACCTAAATTCCCTCGAGAAGGTCCAAAGGCGTGCGACCAAACTGGTTACCGGTCAGAGCTTTTTACCCTACGAAAAACGTTTAGCTAATCTCGATCTATTTCCGTTAAGTTACAGACAGCTACGTGGCGATCTGATACAAGCATTTCGTACAATGCGCGGGCAGGACTGCTGTCTTCTACCTGGCGACTTCTTCAAGTTAGCAACAACGACCAACTTAAGAGGGCATCTCTTCAAACTACGCATAACAGGGGCCAGACTAGACACACGCAAGTTCTTCTTTGGTAATAGAGTAGTTGAAGCTTGGAATGCACTCCCCGAGGAAATTGTTATGTCCCCATCTGTGGATGCATTCAAGCGAAATTTAGATTTTCATACCCAAAATGCCCACTAAAATTGGATATGGCGAGAATGAAATTATATATTTGTATATATTTGTATATAAACATATTACTCACTGATTTTCAGTAATATGTTAGTTAAGAACTAACAAGGATTGGAAGCTTCGAGTCCACCAAACGTTGTGATCCGAGGCTACGCGGATTTGTAAAACTTTTCCCAATTCAGGCCTGGAATGCTCTGCCCGCGGACATTGTTATGTCGCCATCTGAGCACACGTCAGACGCATCTGTAGGCATGTTTACGACACTATTAAGTTAGAACAAATAGCCACTGAGCCCCCGAAAATAAACTGCAAATTGTGGAATAATCACATTATAAAAAACATATTTCTCGCTAATTTTCAGTAATATGTTTGATTAGAAAACTACCGATTATATTTCTTCTGTCAATTAGCAGGCAGACTCGTCAAACCAACAAGGGTGAACGATGGGCGCATCGCCGACACTCGATGAGGTTCGCATGACCTCCGCAACCTTCTCTTCGTGGGACCCTTGGTATTATGGCGAAAACCGCAATGGACTCTCCCTGACATGCTTTAAACACCCTTAGCACAGGCCATCCGCTTCGAATATACTCGGCATCCCCCCCTCTCCCAGGCGACAGTTTTTCTCCTTAAATCTCTCAAATGGCATTCAAACCCCTAGACTTCTGAACAATGCCTAAGGAGATTTTTTCACTGTCGGCCCTCAAATGTTTGGCAACGCCACTGATTTGAAATGTTCTACAGATCAAATGCATTGAAAAAACTGTACCAATAGGGAGTTCAAAGGTATTTACCTATATTTCATTCAATAAAACCTGACCTGACCTGTCCAAATAATGACGGCCTACAGTTTGCCTACCCACCCTCAAATTCTTTTTTTAAGAATAACGATAGCCAAGGTCATGTCACTCGAAACACACTAGATGTCATAGTGCTTAATGCCAGGTCCGTTATAAATAAAATGGCTCAACTTCGAGCTATCGCTTTTGAGATGATGCCCAATGTTATATGCATAGCAGAATCTTAGACCCATCCAATCATTTCTGACTCCTCCCTTATCATAGACGATTATGATTTCTATCGTCACGATCGCATTAATAAGCGTGGTGGTGGTTGCCTTCTCTATATAAGAACGTCATTTAGGCACTTTCCGTTTCATCTAAATAGCACGTCCTTCTCTGGAAATTACTGTTTCGCCTCTATTATCCGGTCGCTCCGGCAAAAGGTGATTATCGGGTGTGTATGTAATCCTCCTAACTCTTCATCTGAAGAAGATGCAACTTTGTGTGAAATATTCAAGTTTACTTCAGAATCCACTTTTGAAGTTAAAATTATTGCTCGAGATTTAAATTTTCCTGAAATCGACGGGCTTTCAAACTATTGTCCACCTAGATTTCAGCCTTTCCTAGATACCATAAATTTTTCTAACTGGTCGCAACTTGTTAGTTCCCCAACAAAACAGAATCATATCCTTGATCTGATTTTCACAAATGGTATTGCCCCTCTCTACGTTGATTTTAAGCAGAATATCTTCCAAAGTGATCACACATTAATTCACTGCTGCCTTCCGCTTCCTTCTACGGAAAAGGCTAGTGCTAGTCGTACCTAATCATGCGTATGACCTCGAAGATATTAGCTCAAGCAACAATTTTCTTGACTCATTAGATTGGCAGAGCGTCTCCTCCATTAACGACGCTGCATATATTTCTGAACTCATGTCGGTCATTTCTACTTAAAATGCTGGAATTTGTGCCCACTAAAATTGCGAAACCCTACACATCAGAATCGACCGTCCCTCATTTTCTTTTGCCCAGACTAAAGAAATTGAGGAGACAGCTGAAAGATAGATCTACTAGTTCGCTGTCTATGCATCTAAGGATCGCAGAGATCTTCGAATTAGCGTCGAAGATTCGTCTTGCACGTGACCAGCACAGTGAATCTTGTGCCCTGAGCAAGTCAAACTCTGCAAAATCGGTTGCACACTTGTTTCGTCGTAGGGCCACCGCAAAACGAGGAATTGAAATGCCAGCATTGCTGAATGAAAAAAAAACATTTGTACTAGATGAGTCTGATAAGGCTGAATTATTCAATCCTTCTTGTGCGAAGCATTTTACGACAGAATCAGCACCGGTCCCGTCATTTTAACCATACTCAGACAATATTTTCGGCAAAATTGATTTCTCTATAGATTTTATTCGTAAGCAGATAATTTGTCTAAAAAAACTCACACTCTTCGGGAACTGTTGGCATCCCCAATTCAGTTATCAAAAGAGTGTCGACCTTTTCCAAATTACTAAGCCATATATTTTCAGTCTATCTCTTAAGTGGTAACTCTCCTGACACTTGAAAGACATCCATTATTCTTCCAGTCTTTAAATCAGGATCTCATTCAGACATAAATAACTACCGCGGTGTACATAAAATTCCGGCCTTAGCTAAACTTCTGGAGAAGATAATTTTTAATCAAATTCTCGATTTTTGCCTAAACAATAAGCTTTTAAGTGACTCGCAGCATGATTTTCTACCCGGAAGATCATGCGAGACGTGTCACTTAGCTTTTCTTAACCACGTCACTTCCCTCCGTAACGAGCAGTAATCCATGGATGTTATCAACTTTGACCTGAGCAAGGCCTTCGACAAGGTCCCGCACAGACGGCTTCTGGTAAAATTGGAAGCCATTGGCATCCGTCCCCCTCTCCTCGACTTGATCGGTTCCTACTTGGCTAATCGCAGCCAGAAGGTCCTAGTAGGTAACAGTTACTCCACTTCTCAGCTCATCATGAGTGGCGTTTTTCAAGGCAATCTCTTGGGTCCTTTACTCTTCATTCTATACCTTAACAAAATTTCGACTGTTCTTAAAAATTCACACAATCTCATTTATGCAGACGACCTCAAATGCATATTGTCGTTTTCTAAGGACACGTCAAGTATATGCGTCGATAAAATAAATACGGACCTACTTACATTCTCACTTTGGAGTGCTACCTGATAGATGGAATTTTCTCCATCCAAGTGTAGTTTCATGTGTTTCGGTCCCGCCAAGATTCCTCGTCCCTAGTCTTTCAAAATATTCCACTTTTAGAACGATCCACTATAAAAGAATAAGGTCTAAGCTACACAAAGAAACTAGCATTGTCGCCTCATGCGGATCGAATATCTGCGAAGGCTGCACCGATATGTGGTTTTATATCACACAATTTCTTCCTGCTGGAAATAAAGCTAAAAATTTTTGGCATGTATGTTCTACCCATCCTAGAATACTGCTGTCCCCTCTTTGGTCTAATGAATGCTTCGGACCGTCGTAAGATTGAAAATGTACAGAGGGTATTTACTCGCAAAATATTCGCTCTTCCTCGATCCACTCTTTCTTATACGGAGAGATGTCAGTTAGCGAACATGGCATTTCTTTGGGTCCGAAGACTCGAAGCGGGCCTTTGTTCCTCTTTCGTGTTAACTCTACCCCTAATCGTCCACGAGTTAACGCTCTTATTCCCGCAGATAGACCTTATGCCACTCGTAATTCCTCCAGGATTATTGCACCCCCATTAAGCTCCACTTCGAACCATTCTCACTTCTTTGCCTCCAAATATGCCTTCCTCTGGAATAATATTCCCCTCTACATTAGAATGTCGTCTAACTTAGCAGGTTTTAAAGTCAAATGACGTAAACACTTAACTTCAGAAGATATAAAGTCCTTGGTATCCGTCTCCTTCCCGAACACACAACTTTTGGACTTTGAAAAGGGTCCCCCTGGTATCTGAAGTGGTTATGTTTACATAAAAACATTTTCCATACATGCATATTTCTTCCTCCTTTGAGTGATATTTGCAACGATGTTTCGTCCACTTCTCTGTCCAGTCATCATTGCCGTTTTCTTCATTGTCCGTTTTACAAACCTAAGGATAGGCTTCATGGTCCTTAGTCATGCTCGTGGCGGTTCTGCTATTTTCGCCAGCTCGTCACTAAACTCCGCTGTCTACAAGGACACATCTCGGGCGTTTCGTTGATGATCAGGTTACCTCTGCCGTTCCCTCATCTTCCTGACTCTGTTGTCTGCGATGGCCTCCTTCGGTCTCATCTCCATGATTGTTGATCGTGAAGCCAGTCGGGCTGTGTAACAATGGTGAACGACAGCCTCTGCTGTTATATGATTTCTCCAATTACAAGAAGCGTTTCCAACCCTCATTCGTTCTCATCAACAGTCCTGTCCCATTTGTACTACAATCAATCCTCTCAACCAACCCCTTAATTGTTTTGAAGCAGTTTTTTTCTCCTACGTTTTGTTTTTTTTAAGCAGGGGTTCGCTGAACTCCGCCCCAGCTAAAATGGTAGGATTTTATTTTCACTGCTTCCTCCTTAGTTCACCATGCGTTGACTTCTATTTTAAAACCGCGATATGTTGGTGATATTAATTAATCTACAAACAGTACTAAACGCTCCCGCAGTCTATATGGTCGTTACATGGAGAGCAGCATTTAATAACTTTGTATTTATTTTTTCCACAGCACTAAGTTTGAAATGACAAGGCCCTCCGGGCCTAAAATATAAAATTTATTTATTTATTTAAACTCGAGGGTTGGAAATCCCGAGATTTGAGCATGGTTCCTTCGGTAACTTTTTTCAAGACACTACCTCTAGTATACAGGTCCCTTGCATCGTCTGTTACGATCTGGAATATGATGAATGAATGCAGGTGTTTAATCGATATTGTCAAGGTGCAATTAATTTCCGCTGTGAGAAGTAGCTTGCGATGGAATCCCTCAATTAGCATCGCTAATGAATGAATTGATATGATGTTGTGGGTCTGACAAAGCAAGAGGAGACTGGAATGCGCCTTTCTCGATTATTACTGTTCATCAGCCCGTTCATACCCAATCTCGAGGGTTGGAACGCCCGAGATTTGAGCATGGGTCCTTCGGGCATTGTGTTCAGGATACTACCTCTAGTCGACGGGTGCCTTTCATCGTCAATTACGATCGGAAATATAATAAATGAAGGCAAGTGTTTTACCGACCTCGCTAAGGAACATTTACAGTCTGCTTTGCCAAGGAGCTTGCGAAGCAAAACGTCAATGACCGTCACATTGTAACAGGGTTGATATAATGAAATGGAAAAGACAAAGCAAAAGGATACCGAAATGACCCTTTTTGGAATATAACCGGTCACCAGCCCATTTATACCCAATCTCGAGGGTTGGAACTCCCGAGATTTGAGCACAGGTGCTTCGGACATTGTGCTTAAGTCATTACATTAGGCGACGGGTCCCTTCCATCGTCGGTTACGATCGGAAATCTAATGAATGAATGCAAGTGTTTTACCGACCTTGCAGAAGAACATTCACATTCCGCTTTGCCAAGGAGCTTGCAAAGCAAAATCTCAAGAACCGTCACATAGTAAAAAGGTTGATATGCTTAAGATGCTCCGGCAAAGCAAAATGAGTCTAGAATGACCCTTTCTGGAAAAAACCGGTCACCAGCCCGTTTATACCCAATCTCGAGGGTTGGAACTCCCCAGATTTGATCGCGGGTCCTTTGGATATTGTGTTAAGGACACTACTTCTAGTTGACGGGTCCCTTGCATCGTCGGCTACGATCGCAAATCTAATGAATGAATGCAGGTGTATCTTCGATCTTGTTTCGGAACATTATCTTTCCGCTTTGCCAAGGACCTCGCAAAGCAAACCCTCAATGACCGTAACATAGTTACAAAGTTGATACGATGAAGATGGTCCGACTAAGCAAAATGAGACCGGAATGACCCTATCTGGAATAAAACTGGTCACCAGCCCTTTCATTCCCAATCCCGAGGGTTGGAACTCCCGGATTTGAGCATGGGTCCTTCGGACATTGTGTTCAGGATACTACTTCTAGTCTTCGGGTGCCTTTCATCGTCAATTACGATCGGAAATATAATAAATGAAGGCAAGTGTTTTACCGACCTCACTAAGGAACATTTTCAGTCCGCTTTGCCAAGGAGCTCGCAAAGCAAAACGTCAATGACCGTCACATTGTAACAGGGTTGATATGGTGAAATGGATTAGACAAAGCAAAGGATACCGAAATGACCCTTTTTGGAATATAACCGGTCACCAGCCCGCTTATACCCAATCTTGAGGTTTGGAACTCCCGAGATTTGAGCAAATGTCCTTCGGATATTGTGCTTAAATCAATACCTCTAGTCGACGGGTCCTTTTCATCGTCGGTTACGATCGGCAATCTAATGCATGAATGCAAGTGTTTTACCGACATTGCTAAGGAACATTAACATTCCGCTTTGCCAAGGAGCTCGCAATGCATAACCTCAATGACCGTCACATAGTAACGAGGTTGATATGCTTAAGAAGATCCCACAAAGCAAAATGAGTCCAGAATGACCCTTTCTGGAATAAAAGCGGTCACCAGCCCGTTTATACCCAATCTCGAGTTTTGGAACTCCCGAGATTTGACCGCGGGTCCTTTGGACATTGTGTTAAGGACACTATCTCTAGTCGACGGGTCCCTTGCATCATCGGCTACGATCGGAAATATAATGAATGAATGCAGGTTTATCACCGATCGTGTTTCGGAACGTTATCTTTCCGCTTTGCCAAGGCGCTCGCAAAGCAAACCCTCAATGTCCGTCACATGGAAACAAAGTTGATATGATGAAGATGGTCCGACAAAGCAAAAGCAGACCGAAATGACCCTTTCTGGAATAAAAACTGTCACAAGCCCGTTTATACCCAATCTCGAGGGTTTGAACTCCCAAGGTTTGAGCAAGGGTCCTACGGACATTGTGCTTAAGTCATTACCTCTAGTCGACGGGTCCCTTTCATCGTCGGTTACGATCGGAAATCTAATGAATGAATGTAAGTGTTTTACCGACCTTGCTAAGGAACATTAACATTCCGCTTTGCCAAGGAGCTCGCAAAGCAAAACCTCAATGACCGTCACCTAGTTGCAAGGTTGATATGCTTAAGATGATCCGGCAAAGCAAAATGAGTCAAGAATGACCCTTTCTGGAATATAACCGGTCACCAGCCCGTTTATACCCAATCTCGAGTGTGGGAACTCCC
>JAYGXS010000806.1:0-19098 GCA_036362985.1 Ligula intestinalis
TCCAAGGCAACTCGATTACCTCAGTTCAATCAGCCTCTCGATTCCTCGAGGACCTCCGAGGTCGGACAATTCAATCAGACGAAATCATGGTTTCTTTCGACGTGACTTCATTGTTCACATCTATACCGCCAAAACTGGCGCACAATATCTTGCAGAAGAGACTTGAAGAGGCATATGATGAGGCCCAAAGCTTATTAAAAATTGAACACCTTATGAGGTTATTCGAATTCTGCCAGAAAACTTACTTTACCTCTGCTGGAGAAGCGTACGAACAGATCAAAGGAACTCTGATGGGCTCCCCGATCTCTGACTTAGTGGCAGAACTCGTTCTACAGGAACTAGAAAACATCGCCTTCGCCCAACATGAGCCTGTCTTCTGGCACCACTACGTCGACGACACGTTTGTCATCATCAAGAGAAATTCTGCAAAACTTCCATGACTTGCTCAATGGAATATTTTTTGACATACAATTTACACGGGACGAAGAAAAAGAGCAGTAGTTGCCTTTCCTTGATGTCCTCGTCAAGAGAACACCCAATGGTGAATTCGAGACGACGGTTTACAAGTAGGGGACGAACACATCACAACTCCTAAGTTTTTACAGTAACCATCCAATTGCTCACAAACGGAGCTGTGTAAAAACACTCTTCAAACGGATCCAGACCCACTGCAGTAAACCAGAGGAAAAGGCGCGCGAGGCCAGATATCTCCATGACCAGTTCATGTGGAACGGTTATCCAAAAGCATTTATAGACCGATGCCTACGCGTTCGGCCCCGAAGGACCCAAACAGAAGAAACACCGAAGATATGGCACGCTCTGCCATACATAAAAGACGTCTCAGAAGCGACTGAGCGCATCGCTGCGGGACTAGGTGTTGGAATTGAACACAGACCCAAAGCTACAATGCGCAGCAGAGTGATGAAAATAAAAGACCGGCTTACGCAGAATGAACAATCTGGTGTAGTATATCGCATCCCATGCCTAAACCGTCCCTGTCATTATACAGGTCAAACGGAGCGCATCCTCGGATTGCGTATACGTGAACACAAGCAGGCCGTGCGACTAGGCGACGAAGCATCACAAGTTGCAAATCACACCTACGAAACAGGCCATGAGTTCAACTTCGCTGCCGTCAAGGTACTCGCCCACGCGGGAAACAAGACGAGCGGAGAATTTATCGAAGCCTGGTCCACGGATGAGAATTCAGTCAACAGATGTGTCGAATTGGCGCCAGCGAACAGGGCCTTACACTATTGCAAACGATCACATCCAGACGCCCGCCGTAATCAGTTGGCCCAAAATCCTCCATAATCATCCCACTTTCGATGCTGACGTGGCCATTTGGCACCCAAGCCTACATAATCCCTCTCTTTTCATCCTCATTCCCTTCTTCTATGACTTTTTAATTGCCCATCCCTCCCACCATAACTATCATTTGTTTTGTTGACGATTCTATTTCTGTAAATATTTTCACCCAACTTGCGATCTTGCCTACTGGTACTGGCTAGCACAACCCTCAGTGGCAAGTCGGCAGCACACACAATTATTGATTTTCTGCACGTTCAAATTTTTAGTTATTGTACACACGCCCCAAGTTGCTTCCACATTTGTTACTGTTTCTCCCCCTCTGACGATGGGCTCTTGTAAGAGCTCGAAAGCTCAGGAAAAAATAACTTTTGTTCCAGTGATCGACCATATGTCTCCTTTACCAAAAGAAATTCCTGGAATACGAGTATTCTCTGGCATTCACATAATCTTTCTTGTCCATCAACACAATCCCCAAACCCTTGTCCGGTCTTGTAATTAATATATTTTCATTTCGGCGCAGCTCCTTGAGACTATCGAGATGAGCCTTGGTCATCGGGCCTATGGATTTCGGAGCCTTTCTTAAGTATTGATGACAGCAATTGACAAGAGTCGATTTCAGGTAATCAACTTCCCTGGCCTCTGCGGGTTTTATGTCCGAGGTCTGACTGAAGAGACTCAAATTGTATTTCCAGGTCTAGCTGTTTTGCTTCTGTTGTGGCCCGCAAAACTTAGGACCAAGAGATAATACTTCTAGGAGCGTCTTGTTCAGATGTAGTGACGAAAGGTTATGCACGTATTGCTCCGGTTTGTTCGGAAGCACTGTCTGTGCTTTCACTGGTTGGAGACTTCGTAGGAGCTTAGTCCACTTGACCTCGGTTTGCCTATTTCTGATGGCCTGTATGTAGTTCTTTAAGGCTTTTCGCTCAGAATTTTCAAGATGGTAGAGGATAGCAGCCTTCTGGCACAGGTTCCACTGGAGCTCCTGAATTCCGTCTCGAACTGTGTCTAGATGACTTTCCGCATATCTTCGTAGCGTAGCTGAGGTAGGGTTGATATGGTTTCTGCGCAGGTTTCTCCAGTATTGTTTCAGGTATTCCCCGCGATCCATGCATTCTGATATGAATTTGGAACTAACATTTGCCTCCGCAAGTCGGGTGTCAAACTTCAGGAAGTTATTGAGTTCCCTTAACACCCAGGGATCATTGGTCCGTCTTAGTTCAGCGAAAATTCGCACTTTACGATTGAAAAGTCGTGTTGGCAAACGATTGTTTTCGGTCATTCATCGTCAGGCCAGCACATGACATGAAGCATAAAATTGGTCAATTAATTACAGCGATTATATAATCGTCAGGTTAGGAAAGGGGGGAGGGGGAGAAAAAGGGTGAGGGTAATTAAGCAGCTGAGAATTCCCTCGTCTCCTGAACGAATACGAAGCGTTCACCGGAACGAGAGGGTTATTGTCCTGATGTTCCGCATTTCCTCGGGAATCCTTTATCATATGTAATAGCAGAACAGTCTGAGACATGCGCATATAAGGATGATACGTGCACAGATTAAGCGGTATTTATAATTGGTAGCAGTCACCTGCATGCGTACTTTAAGTGTCAATTCCTTTAGCCACCGCTTGAGGAATTAATTGGTGCGACGGTGTCTAATTACTTGCCTCGGCGTTCTTGTCCTCTTCAGATGCGGGTTTGATAATTGCGCGACAATTATGCCCGCTGTCGTCAGAGTTGTTGTTGCACCCAGTCCTTCCTACGTGACTGATTCTCCTGCTTAGTAAATGTTTTCAGTACAATGTATGGAAACACCAAATCGTTGCGCTTGTTAATGGACTGGGGGGGGGGGGCTGAGAACCATGACTCGAGCAGCTTGCGGCTCACGCGGTTGTCACCTCTTGCGAGGAGTTCGGCCTCGTCAAACTTGAAAATATGGTCGGGTTCCATCGAGTGAGCTGCAATCTGGGAGTTGGCATCTTTCTTTCTCACCGCCGCTGCATGCTCGGCCATTCGCGTCCGGAGTAATCCTCCGGTTTCTCCGACGTAGTTGCTTTATCCACAATTGCACCAGATCCAGTAAACGACTCCAGTCGTTTCCTGCCGTGGCAGTGGGTCTTTCGGTCTCATGACCAGGCGCCTGATGGTTGCTTGTGACCTGTGGGGTGAGAAGATGTTTGACTGCTTCCGAAACATTCTTTTCGTACGAAAGAGCTCGCCAAACGTGAAGACCAGTTGGACGTGGCTTTATTCTCTCTTTTGCCTATGCATTGCTTGACGAAATTGCGCGGGTAACCGTTTGCACTTAGTACCCGTCGAACATATTGGAATCCTCCAACTTTTTCGTCCACTTCGCTGCAATGCGTTTCCGGCGCGTTAAAACGCAGCCTTTCACGTACAAAACACATGAACTGGCACTTAGAAGGCGAGAACTCTATCTGCCACGTGGAGCTCTATGCAGATAGAGCATTCAAATCAAAAATGAATGAATTCTAAGCATCGCTGAGCCGTGGAATTAGCGAAGAAGTATACAAATTTCAAGTCAGCTGCGTATATATATACGATTGAGAGTTTTGAACTATTGTTGAAATATCATTTATTGAAAGCAAGAACAATGGGGGCCCAATACGGTACCTTGAAGGACTCCGCTTAAAATAGCGGTAGGGTTAGAGTATGAGGACGCCATTAAGACCTCTTGTTTTCGATTAGAAAGATATAATAATAATAAGGTTTATTTGTAAAGCACATCTTTGGCGCCGTCAAAAACCCCGGAAGGCAGGAAAAAATCTAACCCAAACCCTTTCTTTCGCAGTGAATGTTGCATTTGTTTTGGTCTTTTGCTTGGTCAAAAGTGTGCGAAAAAGAGAGTTTGTTTTAAGTGAAAAAAACCTGACTTCTAAGGTACAATACAAGAAATACATGAAATAAAATAGTTATACATTGTACGTGTTACGGTTTTATAGTAAGAATACTTGGGGTCTGAAAAAACTGGCATGTCCTTGAACTGAGGCGGAGTTAGTCGCGGGCAGTTTGAAGGCAAAACATAATCAGCTGAGGACATCGCACCTTCCGTATGCATGCGTCTGCTCGATACGGAGATTACATTCGTTGTCCATTGACAGAAGTTTGATAATTAGATGGGACGTTGCAGATGTCTGAGGTGGGTCGAGGCAGCTGCGAAGCACCATCGTCATTCAAGTGCATCGGCAGAAGACATTTGGCCTTTCGTTTGTCGAACATCTAGGTGAGATTGAGATTTACATGATTAACATTTATACTTCTGATACATTATAAGAGGAAACAATATATATTTTAGTATAGTTGAAGAGAAAATTATTTTCTTTTATCATAATTTTTTATAAACATTGAGATGTTAGTCGAAGAATATTGGAATAGATAAATTGTTCTTAGTTTGCGTTTTTATTTTTCAAAATTAGAAAAGGAGGCAAGGCACAATTTTGCTTGAGCTTTCATTTGATCAGCGTTGGAAACCGTCGTCTAGAAAGCCTCCAGCAGTGGCCAGTTTTCCCCAAAATGTGCGGGAACTCTCCTGGACCGTTAGATCCCTTTTGGTCCGAATTGAATGTCAAAGAAATGGTTGGCAACGTGTCCTATTTTGTTCAGAAATATATGCGTCATGTCATTTGAGAAGAACTGTTTGGTCTTTCTTCTAAATTCGGCTAAACTGTGGCTTTTGCGAATATCGTTGGGTAGGGCATTCCATATGATCGCATATCTTATGGTGTAGAAATTTGATCGCTGGGCCGTCCTAGCTTTAATGTAATGAATCAGATGCTGGTTGCTTCTAGTGGGATGGGAACCGTTTTGGTTTGTTAACATATTATTGCTAATGATTTTATGATTATGTGTCACTTTAAATAGAAAAGTTTAACCATTTTGGAGTCGCCTTTGCCAGAGGGGTTTAAGACCATATCTATTGTAGATTATTGTATAGGAGTGACGGGCGTCATCGCGTTTACACAGAACTCTGGTAAACCTTCGCTGGATTTTTTCTAGTTTCTGTCTGTCATCTGATGACATGGTACCGAAAAATATCGAGCAGTAATCTAGAATAGGTAAAACGTACATTTTGTAAAGTTTAGTCTTAAGTGCAATTGATGTGAAATGTTTACTCATGAAGCCACATAGTCGATTGGCTTTTGGTGCAATTTGTTTAACATGCTGGGATAAGTCAAGCGTATTAGAATTGCAAAGACCTAAATCTTTTAAAGATGTAGCTCTTTTATTTCTTGACCACTAAACATTATGGGCGGAAGTTTTAGTGGTCCAAAAATCATGAGATGACATTTTGTTGGTGAAAACGGCATTTGCCACTGAACACTCCAGTCGTTTAGTTTTTGAAGGTCTAATTCAATTGTTCTATGCACACTACTTATCGAATGTTTGTTATAGGCATATGCGAATTTTAAGTCATCTGCATATAAAAATGTTTGAGCAGATGTTGATATCGTGGATAACTCATGAATGTAAATGAGAAATAAGAGGGGACCTAGGATAGCGCCTTGAAAAGCATCACTGCTTATATGAGCTGGTCTTAATACTATATTTCGAAGTTGTACTACTTGGAATCGGTTTTGAAGATAGGATTTGAGGAAATCAAGGAAGAGGGGCGAATCCTGTGACTCACTAGCTTCACGATCAGTCTTTTATGGGGAACGTTGTCAAAGGCATTTTTTAGATCAAAGTAAATTGTAGCTACCGTGTTCCCATCATCTCGATTTCTGGAGACGAATTCCAAGAAATTGAGATGGCAGGACTGACATGACGTTTTGGGTAGAAAGGCATGTTGAGAGGGAGGTATGAGATTTACATTCGTCAGATGGTCTAACATTTGGTTATACATTATTTTTTTCTGAGATTTTTGCTAAAACCGATGTTCGGTGAACACCACGATAATTTTGGGCATTGGACCGATTTCCGTTTTTGTAAATTGGGGTTATACATGATTTTTTCCATATTTCTGGATAAGTACCGTTCCATATGATGTGGAATTGGACAGTTGGCGGATAGCTTTCTATACAGTTTCTTCGTTAAACAATATCTCTTATAATACTAGTGTCGTCATTTCTGTTGGTTGGGGGATTGGTTTTTCCTCGACTGAATATTTGGTTGATAAATACTCGTACAAAGGTTTGCTATTTGGTTGTCATTTGTTATTACTATTCCTCGGTCATCAAGCATGATTTGGGGGCCTTGTTTTTGATGATTATTTATTGGTTTCCTGAAGATTTGGGCTGTCCCTTCTGGGGACTCGATTGCCCGATGTTCTGCTGCTATCATCTTATTCGTTTCAATGTTCTGGGCTAACTCGTGAATCTATGTAATGCGTCTGAGCGTAGATAGATAACTAATATGAAGGTGTTTTTCCCCGGTACAAATTGAAAACAGGCGAAAACAGCAGAATTCATTGATATCAACAAATTTCGAGACAGCTCATCAGCTGCTTCTTGTCGTTGCATAAGAATGTTAACGAAGACACATACAGGAGTGGTAAATCTCACAGAATTACTGTTAACAGCAAGGAACCTGAGTCAGTTTAAAAATTAATCGATAAAGGACGGGAACGTTAAGTCAACATATGGGGAATAGTGGATGGGAGAAGTTAACGGAAAACACGTGGGAAATTAAATTTAATGGCCAATCACCAGGGCAGTTGGAGGTTGACCACATGATCAAGCTGCTTGCATAGGTCAGGTTGCTCCCACCGTATGTATGCAGCTTCTAAATAGCGCAGGATTCGGTTTGTTCGGGCCCGAACAAGTACTCGAAACGCTGTTTTAACGTCGACAGAATGACCGCTGTCTAATAGATGCTTGGTAATGGAGGACCTTGGTATTCTGTCTTCTTGCTTCAAAAGCCAATTAGGGAAGTGCTCAGCGGCCCTGGCTGCGAGTTGCCTTTGCGTGCGCCCAATGTATTTGCATCCGCAATTACATGTGAATTCGTAAACACAATTGGAGGTGGCGTGCAATGGCAGAGCATCCTTTGGCCGTTTTAATGGAATACTTCTGGTAGAACTTAAGGAGACTAATTTTGCTGCGTTGTAGGTCCTTTCTATCGTACAGCGTAATCGTCGCTTGAGCGGGCGTCTGTCTGTTAGTGTGCTGTGTGCATTAGTGAATAAACATCATACGAGAGTGAGTCATTGGACGCTTAATCAACTGGTTGGCCAAAAGAAGTCTGCGGCACCTGTGATTGTCTGGCCCATAAGGAGGCAGAGCAGTGAGGTCACGTGCGGTTTTCGGGGTTGACTCCAGTGCTACACCTCCTACCATCTGACTATATAGTTGCGAATATATACCCTATTCACAAATGTGGATCCCGAACAAGCCCATGCGAAAATCGACTCGGAACCCTAGCATGCTTTTGCTGGAAAGTTATTGAAAGGATTTGTAAAGGGTACTTTTGCCCGACGTTCACCTAAATACTGAGGTTACAGACAAGGTCAATTATAATAGGAGCTTGCGTGAATGTAATTTTCGGCCTGCCTCCGACCAGACGCTTACTGGTGCATGAGGCACTCGCCCCCCCCCCACGCCAGTGTCTACCTTCGTGCAGTCCAACCAATCCGCGAGGCAGATAGTGGATTCGGTGGCCACTCGAGATGACTGATATAGGACTCACTTAGCATTCTGCCCCCTCTCGGGTTGGACGCGACGCCGCTGCTCACTCACACAGCTCTCACGGTCGAAAACACGCCAGGCGTAGTCAACCTTTCTATGAACTTTTCTTCAACTCATCTCGTAAACAATATATTGTTCCTACTCCTCTGGCTTTCCAAGACTTCTCTCATCTTCTAAGGAACCGGGCCTGGAAGACCGCAGCCGATAGGGTAAGACCTTAGTAGCCTTAACACATTGCGATAGATTATCAAAAAGGTAACCATGAAGTTTTTCAAAGAAAAAGACTTCTTTGAGGGTGCCCAACACGGATTCCGAGGAAACTACTCCTGCCTGACCAATATGTTTTTTTTCTTCAATGGAGCAGTGATCAAGGTAATTAGACAAAAATACTAAAGTCCATATGGTTTACATAGACTTCAATAAAGCCCTCGATACTGTCCCACACCAACGGCTTCTCTCTAAGTTAGGCGAATCCGGGATAAGGGGGCATTTACTAAATTGAATGGGAGATTTTCTAATAAGCTGATCGCTGTCTGCGTGTTTTGCAACGCGAAATCCACTTCAGTGCCAGAGGTACCCTCTGTGTACCTCAGAGGTGCATTTTTCGGCCATTAATGTTCCTAATCTACCTCAACGGCAGAACCCATGGGCTATACAGCAATTAAGTCCTGTTTGCAGATTTATCAAGCAATGACGAGCTATTAGAAACACCTATGGCATCTGACCTATCTAAGAAAGACTTTATCGTCATTAATAAATAAATATATTATATATTTTAGGCCCGGAGGGCCTCGTCATTGCAAAATTAGTGCTGTGGAAAAATAAATAAAAAGTTGATAAATGCTGCTCTCCATAAAACAACCACATAGACAGCGGGAGCGTTTAGTAGTGTTGGCAGATTAATTCATATTCACCAACATATCCTCGTTTTAAAATAGTAGTCAACGCATGGTAACTAAGGAGGAAGCAGTGAAAAAAACTCATACCATTTAAGTTGGGGCGGAATTCAGCAAACCCCGCTTCAAAAAACAAAACGTAGGAGAAAAACTGCTTCAACAAAATTAGGGGGGTTGGTTGAGAGGATTGATTGTAGTGCAAATGGGACAGGACTGTTGATGAGAACGAACGATGGATTGGAAACGCTTCTTGTAATTGGAGAAATCATATAACAGCAGAGGCTGTCGTTCCCCATTGTTACACCACCCGACTGGCTTCATGATCAACCATCAGGGAGGTGATACCGGAGGAGACCATCGCGGACAACAGGGTCGACAAGAGAGTGCACGGCAGAGCTCACCTGATCATCAAGGAAACGCCGGAGATGTGACCTTGTAGACGGTGGAGTTTAGCGATGAGCTGTCGAAGATAACAGAACCGCCACGAGCATGACTATAGACCATGAAGCCTATCGTCAGGGTTGTAAAAAGGAGAATGGAGAAAACGGCATTGATGACTGGACAGAGAAGTGGACGAAGCATCGTTGCAAATATCACTCAAAGGAGGAAGAAATAGACATGTAGGGGAAAAAATTGATCTAAACATAACCACCTCAGATACCAGGGGGACCCTTTTCAAAGTCCAAAAGTTGTGCGTTTGGGAAGGATACGGATAACAAAGACTTTATATCTTCCGAAGTTCAGTGTTTGCGTTATTTGACTTTAAAAACTGCTAAGTTCGACGACAGCCTAATTTTGAGAGGAATATTATTCCAGAGGAAGGCATATTAGGAGGCAAAGAAGTGAGAATGGATTGAAGTGGAGCTTAAGGGGGGTGCAATAATCCTGGAGGAATTATGAGTGGCATAAGTTCTATTTGCGGGAATGAGGGGTAGAGTTAACGCGAAAGATGAAAAAATGCGAATGGTCCAAAAATTGTTCATCTGGTTTAAATTTGAGCAGTGTTTCATTCGGTGCCTCACTAAGAAGAAAGCAAGCGCGATTGGCAAATACTTTGTCAAGTAGGATTAGTGAGACCAAGCATTAAAAAAAACTAAAAAAACTACTTCCTACTTTTCAGTAGACATACTATTTTTCGTGTGGCACGTCTCGACTTAGATGGATAAGTAGGTTCACGCGCAAATTTTAGTCCCCCAGCTCGCATTTTTCACCACTTTCCACTAATCATTGCCTCTGTTGCCCTGCCCCGGTTCTGCGGACACTGGTCTCGGGTCAGCTTCGACCACCCCGCCACACACAGGCACGCTCGCCGTTGGTGGTCAGCTAACACCACGCTCCCCCACACACAGGTGCGCTCGCCAAGGGTCAGCGAACACCCCAACGCCAAGAGTCAGCAAACACCCGCGAAATTACACGCACTCGCCCTTGATCCTATGGAGGATAAGTGATAAATTAGAAAATTGCATCTCAGTTACCTCGCCTATCCTAGCGTGGATTGCCGCAGCCCACTTCGCCAGCACCATAGCAGTTATGTGTGCAGTTGCTGTTTTTGTCCAACCATAGCAAGCGGGTGAAGGAGTTAAGACTTATTAAAATGAACGGCTTCCGGCTGCAGTGGTCAGGATGACCCCTACAGACAAGCTCTTCGTCGCTGGATACTGGAATGACAGGAGTGGTCCGAGTGATGAGACAGAAAAACATAATCGGAAAATACGGACTGGTCCAAAATTGCAATAACCTAGAACGATTGATAACAATTACTGACCAAAATCTTCTCATCATTATACACACTCGTTTCGAACAACTCCCCCCTCGGCAGCTACAAACATGTTGTCCAAGCCATGACCGCACGTCAAACCACATAGTCTGCATCTCAATACGCTCGAGGTGGGCCACCTTTTTGTCGCACAGTCGATCGTTTGGAGGTGCGAAATTTGGATCAGATCATGTTCTTGTCCGTGCCCGCTTTAAGCTCCAATTGTCGAATCACAGTAAGAAACTGTGCCCTAAACATCTCAACGTTATGCCACTGTCCTATCCCGAAACCCGCGTAGCGTTCAACGAAAGTCTGCGTGCATGGATCAGAGATCAATTTGCTGTTCACATCGAACCTGCAAATAAAGTCGATAATCAAACTTTGTCCCATACTCAGTTGTGACACTTGGCAGACGCGCTACTTGATGCCATGAATTCGAGCTTGCAAAAACAGATTGTGCCGACGAAGGACTTGATCTCCACGCCGGCCCTGCATCTCTCAGCACAAGCTAGAATCGCTTGGTTGTCAAACTCAGATAACTTCCACTCAATCAGGCTTTAAACTACACGATCGACAAGATGCGACCATCAAAACCCTTGCACCTAGTCAGCTTGCTCAATGGAAGCAGTTTGAAACTCGGGTAACTACCACCAGCTCTATTAACTTTTGCGTAAAGCAACTGGCAAATATATTTCTCCTTTTGCTGCCGTTCGCGATAAGTCAGCTCAAGTTAAGTCATTTAGTCACTTTAAGTCACTTTATTAAGGGAAGAAGGCTTTCACCCTTGAGCTCCCTATTCATGACCAAAAATCGCATAATAGGTCCACCGTAACAATAGTACATAATACAAACGTAGGCTTAACACCAGTGATTAGTGTGAGCCAGTTGCAAGGTGCTGCTACTGACACTTTGTTCATTATATCTGCCACAGTTTCTCAGCAAATGAGAATCAATTTTTTGTCCAACAATGTCAGCAGTATCTGAGAGGACCACATCTTCCGGGAGTCCGTTCCACGCCCCAATGACCCTCTGAGAGAAGGCGTTTCGTCGAACGTCGATACGGGCCGGTTTCCTCTGTAGTTTAAAAGGATGACCTCGCAGATGGTCAGTCCGAGCCAATTCGAAAAAATCATCAAATTCTAGGGCGCAGTCTTGGCCTCTAACAATACGGTAGGTTTGTATGAGGTCCCCGCGGAGTTGCCTATAATTGAGAGGGAAAAGATCAAGTTCGGTCAGTCTGTCTTCATAAGGCAGATGACCAAGATTCTTGATCATCTTCGTAGCCCTCGCTTGCACTCGTCGTAGGTCCTCCGCATTTCGTCGTAGGTCCTCCGCAAAATGAGGAATCGAAATATCCCAATTGCTTAATGAAAATAAAACATTTGTACTAGATGAGTCTGATAAGGCTGAATTATTCAATGCTTTCTTTGCGAAGCATTTTACGACAGAATCCGAACCGGTCCCGTCGTTTCAACCATACTCAGACAATACTCTCGGAAACATTGATTTCTCCATAGAATCAATTCGTAAGCAGATAATTTGTCTAAAAAACTCGCACTCTTCGGGAACTGATGGTATCCCCAATTCAGTTATCAAAATGGTGTCGACCTTTCCCAAATTACTAAGCCTTATATTTTCAGTCTATTTCTTAAAGGGTTACTTTCCTTACACTTGGAAGACATCCATTATTCTTCCAGTCTTTAAATCAGGATCTCGTTCAGATATAAATAACTACCACGGTGTACATAAAACCCCGGCCCTAGCTAAACTTCTGGCGAAGATAATATTTAATCAAATTCTCGATGTTTGCCTAAAAAATAAGCTTTTAAGTGACTCGCAGCATGGTTTTCTACCCGGACGATCATGCGAGACGTGTCACTTAGCTTTTCTTAACCACCTCACTTCCCTCCGTAACGAGCAGCAATCCGTGGTTGTTATCTACTTTGACCTGAGCAAAGCCTTCGACAAGGTACCGCACAGACGGCTTCTGGTAAAATTGGAAGCCAGTAGAATCCGTCCCCCTCTCCTCGACTTCATTGGTTCCTACTTGTCTAACCGCAGCCAGAAGGTCCTAGTAGGTGATAGTTACTCCACTTCTCAGCTGATCACGAGTGGCGTTTTTTAAGGCACTGTCTTGGGTCCTTTACTCTTCATTCTATACATCAACGAAATTTCGACTGTTCTAAACAATTCACACAATCTTATTTATGCAGACGACCTCAAATGCATATACTCATTTTCTAAGGACATGGCAAGTATATGCGTTGATAAAATAAATGCGGACCTACTTACACTCTCACGTTGGAGTGCTACCTGGCAGATGGAATTCTCTCCATCCAAGTGTAGTTTCATGTGTTTCGGTCCCGCCAAGCTTCCTCGTCTCCTAGTCTTTGAAAATACTCCACTTTTAGAGCGATCCACTATAAAAGGCTTAGGTCTAAGCTACACAAATAAACTAGCATTGTCGCCTCATGCGGATCGAATATCTGCGAAGGCTGCACAGATATGTGGTTTTATATCACACAATTTCTTCCTGCTGGAAATACAGTTAAAACATTATCGCATGTATGTTCTACCCATCGTAGAATACTGCTGTCCCCTCTTTGGTCTAATGAATGCTTCGGACCATGGTAAGATTGAAAATGTACAGAGGGTATTTAATCGCAAAATATTGGCTCTTCCTCGATCCACTCTTTCTCATACGGAGAGATGTAAGTTAGCGAACATGACATTTCTTTGGGTCAGAAGACTCGAAGTGGGCCTCTGTTTCCTCTTTCACGTTAGCTCTACCCCTAACCTACCGCGAATGAACTCTCTTATTCCCGCAGATAGACCTTATGCCACTCGTAATTCCTCCAGGATTATTGCACCCCCCCTTAAGCTCCACATCGAACCATTCTCACTCCTTTGCCTCCAAATATGCCTTCCTCTGGAATAATATTCCCCTCGAAATTAGGCTGTCGTCTAACTTAGCAGTTTTTAAAGTCAAATTACGCAAACACTGAACTTCGGAAGATATAAAGTCCTTGTTATCCATCTCCTTCCCAAACACACAACTTTTGGACTTTGAAAAGGTTCCCCCTGGTATCTGAGGTGGTTATGTTTATATCAATTTTTTATCCGTATATGTCCTTTTCTTACTCCTTTGAGTGATATTTGGAACAATTTTTTGTCCACTTCTCTGTCCAGTCATCATTGCCATTTTCTCCATTCTCCGTTTTACAACCCTGACGATAGGCTTTATGGTCTTTAGTCATGCTCGTGGCGGTTCTGCTATTTTCGCCAGCTCGTCGCTAAACTCCGCAGTCTACAAGGTCACATCTCCGGCGCTTCGTTGATGATCAGGTGACATCTGCCGTTCCCTCATCTTCCTGACTCTGTTGTCCGCGATGGCCTCCTCCGGTCTCATCTCCCTGATGGTTGATCATGAAGCCAGTCGGGTGGTGTAACAATGGTGAATGACAGCCTCTGCTGTTATATGATTTCTCCAATTACAAGAAGCGTTTCCGACCCTTATTCGTTCTCATCAACAGTCCTGTCTCATTTGCACTACAATCAATCCTCTCAACCAACCCCCTTAATTTTTTTGAAGCAGTTTTTTTCTCCTATGTTTGTTTTTTTTAAGCGGGGGTTCGCTGAACTCCGCCCCAGCTTAAATGGTAGGAGTTTTTTTTCACTGCTTCCTCCTTAGTTTACCATGCGTTGACTTCTATTTTAAAATGACGATATGTTGGTGAATATGAATTAAGCTACCAACACTTCTAAACGCTCCCGCTATCTATGTGGTTGTTTCATGGAGGGCAGCATTCATCAACTTTGTATTTATTTTTCCACAGCACTAAGTTTTGCAATGACGAGGCCCTCCGGGCCTAAAATATAAAATTTATTTATTTATTATTTATTTACTCATTCCAGGTGCTGGATATCCTTCTTGAACCACGGACGCCAGGCCTGGACAGCATGCTCCAAGTGGAACCGAACAAACGCTCCGTAGGTCTTCCTGAAGAGCTCCTTGTCAATGTTGACGAATCCCCGCCTAATCGCAAACAGCACATTTGTCGCGCGTTTAGCTGCCTTTACACACTGAGTAGATGGTTTAAGTGAGGAATTTATTAGAACACCAAGGTCCTTTTGTTCGTTCACATTTGAAAGCGGGTGCCAATCGAGGAGGTATTGGAAGGAATCGTTCTCCTCATCAGTCCTTTTAGTACGGAGTCTTAAAACCACACACTTACTAATGTTGTAGTTTAAAAGCCAGCGAGCAGACCAGCAGCTAAGTCGATTGAGACTCTCTTGAAGCGCTTTCCTATCGGTGTCAGACCTGATGGCTCTCCAGAGTTTGACGTCGTCGGCAAGCATGATAGCGCTGCAACCCAGGTCATTGACACAGTCGTTGATATAGATAAGGAAGAGCAGTGGCCCTAAGACAGAGCCTTGGGGGACGCCACTCAGCACAGATTTAGGGTTTGACTTCGAGTCACCGATGCACACAGTTTGCAATCGCCCTGTGAGAAAATCAGTGATCCATGCCAGCAGGTTTCCTCTTATGCTAATTTCGGACAATTTATACATTAGATGCTTATGTGGGACGCTGTCGAATGCCTTTTTGAAGTCCGTATAGATGATGTCAACCTCACCATCTTCATCCAGTGCGCGAGTCCTCTGCTAAGTGGAGAGTAGAAGGCTGGAAAGGCAAGAATGGTTTTTTCTGAAGCCGTGTTGGAACCCTGACAGTAGGTTGTTCTCCTCCAAGAACTTTATTGTCGTCTTTGTAATTGTCGTTTCCATCACCTTACAGCAAATGCAAGTTAGGCTGACGGGCCGGTAATTGTTGACCTTCGTGTGGGTTCCGCCCTTGTATATCGTGTAAATATTTGCCATTTAACATTCGGATGACAGTTTTTCTAATTCAAATGAAGAACGAAAGATATGTGCTAGGGGATCTGAGAGTTCACTTGCCAATTCTTTGAAGAACTTGGCTGGTATATTGTCTGGACCGGATGACTTTGCTTCTTTGACGCCCTGCAGCACCCTCTCAACTACAGATGTTGGAAATAGTAGAGAATGAAGTGCCGGACCGGCGTTTATAACAGCAATGTTGGCATTATCAAAATGAAGCTCGATTTCCCTAGTGAAAACCGAGGCAAAGAACCGGCTACAGTACTCGGCTTTCTTGTCATTCTCAACGACCTCTCCGCCATCATCATTCTTAAGAACTGCGACAGGATCCTTGTTCTTTAATCGACTGTTAATATAGCGGAATAGAATTTTGGGCTTTTCTTCGGCCTGTTGGAGGATTCTTGATTCATAGTTTTTCCTGGCCTGACGAATTGATTTTGTACCGCATTTCTTTGGCGTCGGAATTCCTCGAGGTGTACTGGCGACCCAGTTTTCCTGAATAACTTCCATTTCCTATTCTTTTTCTTCAGTTGCCTGTTAAGGTCTCTCGTCAACCAGGCAGGACGACTAGTCGTCTTGTGTACCTTGACCGGACAAAAGCGCTTAAGCAGATCTAATGCAACCCTCTTGAGTGATCTCCAATCCTCCGCCGGATCCCCTTTGAGCAGGCAGTCCCAATTCACGTACGATAGTGCATTCTTCATTGAATTTAGATCTGCCTTCCATATGTTCGGCTGGTCCTCCATTTTCCTCAGCTATTGAGTATGGAGTGAGTAATCCCACATTAGCGTCGTATGGTCACTCTTACCGAGCGGAGCACTTGAATGCACTTCACCAATTTTTCCCAATAATGCACAATTCGCCAAAAATAGTCCAACACCACCATATTATCCACCAATCACACAATTTCCGCACATGAGCCCTCAACATAATCAACCAAGTAATAGGAATCCATTTTTTCACAACAGATTCCAGCTTTTGTATCCGACACCATAAGTGTTGCTCTTATTAATGCTAGATCGATAGTAAACAAAGTTCCACGACTTAGGACTTTTATTGACACACACAATCCCGATATAGTCTTTTTAACAGAAACATGGGTAAACGAATCAACCTCCAATGCTTCACTTTTTATAGCAAACTACACCTTCTATAGACAGGACCGTGCGAATAAACGAGGAGGAGGTTGTATGATCTACATTAGATCTACCATAGAACAGAGTGGCTTTGAGGTTCTTCAGGAGACGTTCAATGGCGAAGCGTGCTTCGCTATAATAACATCCAAGACCCTTTAAAGCATTCTAATTGGATGTTTGTACACCCCTCCGGAATATAGTAATGATGACACTGGTCTTACAAATCTACTAGATATTCTATCGAATATCCAAACCGAATATAAGATAATGGCAGGAGACTTAAACCGTCCAGAAATAAACTGGACAGAACTATCAGCCCCATCCAGACATGATGAATTATTATCATCAATTGTGTTTCATAACTGGACGCAAATAATAAGCAAACCAACCAGGGGAAACAATATACTCGATGTTATCCTCACCAATGATATCTGGCCCTTACAGACGCACTACGACAGCTTAACCTTTGATAGTGATCATAAGACAATAATAGCAGTGCTCCCTCTTAACATTAAAATAAGACCTGATCCTAGTTACACTTCTATAAACCCCAAAAATCTTGACATTGAGTCTATGAATAACTACATTAGGTCATTGGATTGGAGCTCTTTCCTCCTAACAGCATCCCCTCTAGAAGCTGTTAACATATTATATGCCACCCTTAATTTAATTCGAGATACCCTAATTGACGAGAGATCCCCATGTAAGAAATCACTTATCCCAAACTTCCTTCCCAAACGGCTAAAAAAACTTAAAAAACAACTCCACGACCCATGTATTTGTTATCTATCTACGCTCAGACGCATTACAGCGATTCACGAGTTAGCCCAGAACATTGAAACAAATAAGATGATAGCAGCAGAACATCGGGCAATCGAGTCCCCAGAAGGGACAGCCCAAATCTTCAGGAAACAAATAAATAATTATCAAAAACAAGGCCCCCAAATCATGCTTGATGACCAAGGAATAGTAATAACAAATGACCACCAAATAGCAAATCTTTTCAACGAGTATTTCTCAACCAACTATTCAGTCGAGGAAGAACCAATCCCCCAACCAACAGAAATGACGGCACTAGTATTAAAAGAGATATTGTTTAACGAAGAAACTGTAGAGAAAGCTATCCGCCAACTGTCCAATTCCACATCATATGGAACGGATAGAATCCCTCCTTGCATACTGAGGCATATGACATATGCCCCAATACTTCTGTCTAACCTTTTCTCGTTACTGCAGTCAAATGGTACTTATCCAGAAATCTGGAAAAAATCATGTATCACCCCAATTTACAAAAACGGAAATCGGTCCAATGCCCAAAATTATCGTGGTGTTCACCGCACATCGGTTTTAGCAAAAATCTTAGAAAAAATAATTTATAACCAAATGTTAGACCATCTGACGAATGT
The DNA here is from genome assembly GCA_036362985.1 of Ligula intestinalis. Taxonomy (NCBI): domain Eukaryota; kingdom Metazoa; phylum Platyhelminthes; class Cestoda; order Diphyllobothriidea; family Diphyllobothriidae; genus Ligula; species Ligula intestinalis. The sequence goes on from JAYGXS010000806.1 coordinate 18,045, forward strand.
AAATCTCATACCTCCCTCTCAACATGCCTTTTTACCAAAAAAGTCATGTCAGTCCTGCCATCTCACTTTCTTGGAATTCGTCTCTAGAAATCGAGATGATGGGAACACGGTAGCTACAATTTACTTTGATCTAAAAAAAGCCTTTGACAAAGTTCCCCATAAAAGACTGATCGTGAAGCTAGTGAGTCATGGGATTCGGCCCCCCCTCCTTGATTTCCTCAAATCCTATCTTCAAAACCGATTTCAAGTAGTACAACTTCGAAATATAGTATCAGAACCAGCTCATATAAGCAGTGGTGTTTTTCAAGGCACTATCCTAGGTCCCCTCTTATTTCTCATTTACATTCATGAGTTATCCACGATATCAACAGCTGGTAAAACATTTTTATATGCAGAAGACTTAAAACTCGCATATGCCTATAACAAACATTCGATAAGTAGTGTGCATAGAACAATTGAATTAGACCTTCAAAAACTAAACGACTGGAGTGTTCAGTGGCAAATGCCGTTTTCGCCAACAAAATGTCATCTCATGATTTTTGGACCACTAAAACTTCCCCCCATAATGTTTAGTGGTCAAGAAATAAAAGAGCCAACATCTTTAAAAGATTTAGGTCTTAGCTATTCTAATACTCTTGACTTAGCCCCACATGTTAAACAAATCGCACCAAAAGACAATCGACTATGTGGCTTCATAAGTAAAAATTTCACATTAATTACACTTAAGACTAAACTTTACAAAATGTTCGTTTTACCTATTCTAGATTACTGCTCAATATTTTTCGGTACCATGTCATCAGATGACAGACAGAAACTAGAAAAAATCCAGCGAAGGTTTACCAGAGTTCTGTGTAAACGCGATGACGCCCGAGACTCCTATTCAATAATGTACCATAGATATGGTCTTAAACCCCTCTGGCAAAGGCGACTCCAAAATGGTTTAACTTTCCTATTTAAAGTGACACATAATCAGAACATCCTTAGCAATAATATGTTAACAAATCAAAACGGTTCCCGTCCCACTAGAAACAACCAACATACAATTCATAACGCT
>JAYGXS010000807.1:0-19087 GCA_036362985.1 Ligula intestinalis
TCTTTGGGTTCGGTTCGGTCGTTTTCATCTGCTAATCGCATTCGTTGTTCTGTTTCGGGTTATAGTCGCACGAAATCGCCCATCGGTCGTCTCGGTTCGCTACAAATTGGTGGCAGCGGTGGGATATGAACGCAGACGATCTACTAGCTCGTCTTGTAGCGGCCATGGAGAAGATGAATTCTCCTGCATCACGGACTATGCGGCCAAATAGGTTCGCCCCCTCAGACGACTATGATCTGTGGGAGAGCCGGATGAAGACCTTCATCGAGACGATTGATGAAGGGAGCCGATCCGCTGCCATCCTCGAGTGCGTTGATGACAAAGTGCTGGTCGTAGCAAGGGCCTGCAACATAACAGCCGCTCTAACCCCAGTTACCATCTTTGAGCGGCTTACAAGAGAATATGGCGTACCAGTGACGCCATGGAACAGTCGGCACACCCTAAGAAATCGGAGACAGATGGCAGGTGAGTCAGTTGGTGAATACCAACGCCATCTTCGCTTGCTAGCCTACAAAGCCTACCCAGACTCCAGTTTCACTGATCTGGAAACAAAGATTCTAGACATCTTTCTAGAAGGTATAGCTAGTGACGAGGTTAGGCGTGAGTTTGTTCGTAACACACCAACCACAATCAAGAAGGCCCTAGAGTACGCCCAGCAGGAGGAAGCGGCCTTCCTTGCCGTACCCCAACGTGACGCTGTCCCACCGATGACTCGCGACATATTCGGTCCTCGGCCTCCAACGACAGTTGGTGTCTACGCCACGAGCCAGTGCCGATCTCACGAAGTTGGCACGCAGACGGCTCAGTGGCTGATGAATCCTCCGCCGCCAACCTATCCGTCCTACGGCTTCCCTCAACCGTGGCAGGGTCCTTCCCAACCTTGGCATGGACCACAACAGAATGTTGCTGGATGGACTGGACCTCCACAACCGACTTGGCGAGGCCCGCCACCGCCTTCTCAACGAGGTAATTGGAAACAGCAACGGGCGCGACAGAACCGCCCTCCATATAGTCCCGGTGTTCATGTGATCACCCCAGGTGAGGATGAACAATCCGGTAAGTGCCTTTTGATAAATGATATGTGTATTACGAACATAGGTTCCACTAAGTCTTTCCCAGTTATTGATACTACTATAGGAAACTCTAAGTTGCCATGCTTAGTTGATTCTGGGGCTGGATGCTCCCTTATTAGGCTAGAAACATTTCTTAAACTTCAAGCGAAGGTTAGATATTGCAGCAAGTCCAAAATTATTCTGAAAACGGCTAATGGCAACACCCTGCGACACAATGGCATAGTAGAACTAGAGCTTTTTTTTGATAACATAACGTTTATCCATACCTTTATTATCTGCCCAGATATCATTTGGAAATTTATATTAGGAGCAGACTTTTTACATGCTTTTGAATGTTTAGTAGATTTTAATCTTAATTGTATACGTTTTTGTGGAATTCAAATTCCCTTTAAAATCGAGGCGCCACGTATGCTGGTCGAGGTTAACACGTTCCAGTTAGACGAATGTGTTAAGGGGTTAGTCCCATCCTCACTCGATTCGGTTAGCTCGACGAAGCTAGTTAATCTAATTCATGAGTTTAAGGATATTTTTGATTGGGACGGTCGTTCGTACGGCCGAACCAATGCAGCTCATCACGAAATACATACGGGAACAGCCCGACCTATTAAGATTCCGCCTCGACGACTACCTGTGTTTTACCAGACACAGTTAAAGGCGATGATAGATGACATGCTTGATCGAAAGATAATTAAGCCATCTAGCTCTCCCTGGTCGTCTCCGGTCGTTCTAGTCATGAAGAAGGACGGGACATTAAGATTATGCGTAGATTATCGTAAGTTAAACGAGGTCACAACTAAAGATTCCTTTCCGCTACCTCGCATTGATGAAACGTTAGATGCCCTTTCGGGTAATCGGGTGTTCTCGACGTTAGATTTGGCTGCTGGGTATTGGCAAGTAGAAGTCCGGCCGTCCGACCGTGAGAAAAGTGCTTTCTCAGTCCCCTCTGGATTATACGAGTTCGAGACTATGCCTTTTGGTCTAGCTAATGCGCCTAGTACTTTCCAACGGCTCATGAACCAGGTTCTAGCACAATTTATACCGAATACCTGTTTAGTGTATCTCGACGATATCATTATTCTTGGGAAGGACTTCGACGATCATTTGCATAATTTGCGTAGGGTATTCGACGGGTTGAAGCAGGCAGGTCTCACCCTTAAGCCGGCGAAGTGCGTACTCCTACGAGATAAGGTTAAGTTCTTAGGACACGTCGTGTCAGCCTCGGGCGTCGAAACCGATATAGATAAGGTTGCGGAAGTCCGCAAGTGGCCGACACCCACCAATGTGACTGAGGTCAGAAGTTTCACGGGTCTCGCTTCCTACTATAGGAAGTTTGTTAAGGACTATGCACATATAGCTGCACCGTTAAATAAGCTCACACAAAAGGGAGTTCGCTTTAAGTGGACACCCGAATGTGCAGCGAGCTTCAACACTTTAAAAGACAACTTGTGTTCCAGTCCAATCCTCGCGTTCCCCGATGTTAGTCAACAGGCGGGAGAATTCATACTTGACACAGATGCAAGTGAATTCGCGATTGGCGCTGTTTTATCACAAAGACAAGCTGATAAAACAGAGTGTGTTATCCAGTACCTAAGTCGATCCCTAAGCAGAGCTGAGAGGCGGTACTGTGTGACTAAGAAAGAGATGCTTGCCCTCGTCTTTTCGTTCAAGAATGTCGACCATTCTTACAGTACCGGAAGTTCATAGTTAGAACGGATCATAGCTCGCTAACATGGCTTCGTAATTTCAAGAACCCCGAAGGGCAAGTCGCACGATGGCAAGAGCAACTAGCAGGCAACGAGTACGAATGTTTATACCGACCGGGTCGTCTGCACAACAATGCGGACGCCCTATCGAGGAAACCCTATAGACCGCACGGCGATTGTCCATCGTGTACGGACATCAACATAAGTGCGATATCGCTTCACGATGACCAAAGTAATATGTGGGCGCAGGCACAACGTGAAGACCCGCACATTGGGCCGATATACCATAGAAAAATTAGTGAAACCCGATCGTTGAGAACGGACGAGTTAAGGGGTCAGAGCTACGAAACGCGCTGCCTACACACAGTTTGGGATAAGTTATTTTTGGATAACGGCGTCCTGTATTATAGAGATAGTGATCAGTATCCACGACGTATCTTGCTACCTCTATCCATGGTAGACGAAGTAATAGAGAGGATACATACCGAGTTAGGACACGTAGGAATATATAAGACCGAGTGGGCACTCAGGCGTAGATATTACTGGCCCAACTTAAAGCGTTCTGTGTGGAATTAAATTCGGTACTGCACCCTATGTAATCAACTTAAGCCACCGCGACAGCTGAACAGGGCCCCCCTTCAGCCAATATTGACCGGGTATCCCAACGAGCGCGTTGGTGTCGACATAATCGGACCCATAGCCGATTCGTACAGGCATAATCGGTACATTTTAGTGATGGTTGATTTCTTCACCAAAATGGCTGAAGTAGTAGCCTTGCCCGATGTCTTTGCCGACACAGTCTCCCAGGCCATTTTTAATGGTTGGATTTGTAGATGGGGCGCCCCCGATCAGCTTCACTCTGACAGGGGAAGTTCGTTCGAAAACATAACCATACGCGACTTATGTAAGTACCTGCGAATAAATAAAACTCGCACGACTGCGTACCATCCGCAAGGTAATGGACAGGTAGAACGGACGAATAGAACCCTCATCGGTTTGCTCAAAGCGTTCGTTGATAGACAGGCTCCCCGAACGTGGGACGATGCCTTACCGGCCTGTATGCTAGCCTATCGCTCCACGGTACATGCATCGACCCATCAAACCCCCTTTGCTCTTACATGCGGCCGAGAAATGCGAATTATCGAGGACCTTCAGGTACCTCGCGATAGTAACGAAGTTCCCATCGGCGTTTACCTTACGAGTCTAACCAATAAGATGCGTATAGCCGCAGAGGAAGCGCGAATACATTTTCAGGGGTCCCAGAGGCGTCAAAAGGATCACTACGACCATTTGGCCCATGGAAGTCCTTACGAAGTAGGTGATGTCGTTTGGCTTCGGAATTATTCCGTGGCCCAGGGAATGCCGTCTAAGTTTGTAGTTGATTGGTGCGGCCCATATACCGTTACCCGAGTTATTTCGGACACTACGTGCGTTATCCAGGGACACGAACGGCCTTTCAGCCCCGAGTTTACGGTACACTTCAACCGTCTCAAACTGGGCGGCCGCCCCGCAGAACTAGATCGTAACTTCGAACCCCCACGCAACGAGGTACCACCTGAAGATATAGAGGAGACGTTCGTACCCGTAGAAAGTAGTCCAGACCATTCGGAGGATGAAGTGCACGCTGAGGACAGCGATGCCTTTTTCGGGGAGGATGCAGTGTAGCAAATACCCTTAAGATGGCCTCAATTTTTGTTCATTTTGCTCTATATTAAAGATGGCGGCGTACTGTGTCACGACTTGGTTATTTCAGGCGGACATAATCCTATTGGCTAACTGATCGGCTATTTTATGTCGGCGAGTTTATGCTATTGGCTATTGTATAAATTAAGCATTCCCATTGGTTTACCTTCTATAATATAGACTTAATCCTGCTGTCTCTTACTATATATAGACGGCCCTATGGAAGGTTGATCATCACTCCCGGCGGACACCTCCACACGTCTCCCAGAAGTCATCCCAGGACCAGGACCAGGACCAGGACAGTCAATCAGCCCCGCCAAAGGACGATTCTCCTGATTGTTCCGATTATTGTAGCCAGGACTAATAAAGTAGTCCTTCAAATAGTAGTAAAGTTTAAGAGTAGCAGTCTTTGTTTAAACAGTCTTGTTCTTCTTTGGGTTCGGTTCGGTCGTTTTCATCTGCTAATCGCATTCGTTGCTCTGTTTCGGGTTATAGTCGCACGAAATCGCCCATCGGTCGTCTCGGTTCGCTACAAACCCTTGTTTGTTTTAATTGGTTTCCTGGGTTGTCTAGAACAATCCTTGGTTTTTGTAGGAGAAGTCATGGCTCGCGGTTGTGGTTCCATCGTCGGATTTTTTGTTACTCCTTCGTCCCGTTCTCCTTCCAAACGTTAAGTCTAACGCTTTTTACTACCCTTTTCATCTATATTTTTCTACACGGTTATTCGTCCAATAAACTTTACTCCATTCTCAACATTCTCATATTTTCTCATGGATTCTTTCGGAGATAATCATAATTCTCCTTTTGATGAGATGGATAATCTCTTAGGGCGCATCCTCTGCGAAAGACCCAAATTCGTGCAAGCTTCACTGATTCCGATATCGGCTCCTAACAATCCATTTGGCTGGCCCCGCTCGGACGTTACATTGGTGGCAGCCGGTGCCGGCCCCCTTTCCCCACCAGTTATATATCCCCAACCCTCCCCTCCCCCGCCCCCACCCCCCCCCCACAGCTGCCCCCCACGCCCCGAACACACTTCTAGTACCCCCAACCTTCCAGCCCGGCCAAAACTTCAGGCAATGGCTCGCCCGATTGTATATTTTCCTGGCTGACATCCCCTCCGACGAACATACTCGATATACACTCAACTTCCTTGATCTCGACGCCTGCGAATTGGCTCTTTCTTCTGGTATTACCTGATCCACACCCTTCGCTGATGCCCAGGCTACCCTGTTATCCCTCTTCGATAACCAAATGTCCGCCGGCGCCACAGCCGTGCACTTCAACAGCCTGAAACAGCAGCCCCAATAATACCCAGCTGAATTCGCACTTGAACTTACCCGTTATGCCCGCATGGCATACCCCGATATTCCCAAAATAGCACGGGACCGCCTTATCCTCTACCGTTTCACCACTGGCCTCCGTGACCATACCGTCATGGACCATTTCCTGATCGAATCTCCTCCCAACCTCCCCACCGCCATCCGGCGCTGTCGCCCGTATACGGATCATTACAACTCCCCGGCCTTCCAGCCATCCTCTGACCGCCCTCCAGCCACCAACCCCACACCGGCCCTTCCTTAACTTACTTGCCCACCGCCGCCGCCCTCTCGAAACCATGCCTTCCCGTACGATTTCCACAACACAACCCTGGGTGCCGTTACTGCGCGGCGTTAGGCCCCGATGCTCGTCGATGCGGCCACAATCAACCCTGTAAGTCCCCTATTCTTCTGACCTCTGATGAACCTTCCCCTACTTCTGCCTTTATTTTCTCCGTCCTTATTGACAATCACACTTTCAAGGCGTATGTTGATACCGGTGCTAGCGTTTCCCTCATAACTCCATCTAGCATCCCCCACACTTTTAGATGCCGCATAGAACCCTTGTCCCGGCCTCACCCTATACAGGCCGCTAACGGGTATCAGATCCCAATTTTAGGCTCTATTTCCCTACCCTTCTCTTTGTGCGATTCTGAAGTTGTTCACGATTTTTTGTTAACCTCTCCAACCCATGACCACCGGTTTTCCGGGTGAACGTGGCGGTCTGGACATCATTGGCCCCCTATCTACCTCCGTCCGCGGTTACACCCATGTTTTGGTCATGGTTGATTATTTCACAAAATGGGGTGAAGCCGTCCCATTGTACGACCAGAAGGCCTCCACGGTGGCTAACTCAGTGAGCAGCACCTGGATTAGCCGTTGGGGATCTCCAACAGCCTTCCATACCGATCGCGGAAGTAATTTCGACTCCCAGCTATTCCAAGATGTTTGTTCCATTCTCGGAGTAAACAAGACCCGCACCACACCCTTCCACCCCGAAGGCAACGGGCTCATAGAACGCACTAATCGCTGCCTACACGGCCTCCTTCTCGCCTTTCCCTAGGACGGTCACGAGAGAGATTGGGACGTTCAACTTCCTTTGTGTTTGCTCGCTTACCGGAGCTCTGTGCACTCCTCCACCGGTTTTACACCACACTACCTCTGGATCAGCCGAGACCACCGCCTACCCTCAGACCTTTGTTACCCGCTCCACACCCCCGACCCTACCTCCATCCATCCCTATGTCGTCCAGCTACGAGAAACCATCCGTTGCACTCACAATGCCGCCCGGCGAACACTAGGAACTTCCGCTGAACATCAGAAAGATTACTTCGACCGCCGTATCACGGGTAACCCTTTCCAGTTGTACGATCTCGTCATGTACAAGCATACCTCCCGTCGCCGCGGCGCATCCTCCAAGTTTCAATACCCCTGGACCGGACCCTTCCGCGTCGTCGACATTATGTCCCCAACCACTCTCCTCTTACTTGACGCCTCGAATCCTTCCCGCCCCCCGTTCACGGCCCATTTTGATAAACTTAAACCCTACCGCGGCCGACCCCCCATCTGCACCCCCGACTGCCTACCCATCCTTCCCCCCAACCAACTCCCCTCTGTTGCCTCCAAGATTACCGTATCCTCACCCCGCATCGAACTTGACGCCGACGACGACCACGTTTCCCTCCACATAGTCCCCTCTGACCTAGTTCCTCCTGTAGCATTAGAGGTCACCGTTCCCTCCCCCCTAGCTGACACCAGCGCTGAGGACCGTGCTCCATCTAAGGAGGAGGGCTATGTAACGAACCAACCTGACCCTCGTTTGTATTAATTGGTTTCCTGGGTTGTCTAGAACACTTCTTGGTTTTTGTAGGAGAAGTCATGGCTCGCGGTTGTGGTTCCATCGTCGGATTTTTTGTTACTCCTTCGTCCCGTTCTCCTTCCAAACGTTAAGTCTAACGCTTTTTACTACCTTTTTCATCTATATTTTTCTACACGGTTATTCGTCCAATAAACTTTACTCCATTCTCAACATTCTCATATTTTCTCATGGATTCTTTCGGAGATAATCATAATTCTCCTTTTGATGAGATGGATAATCTCTTAGGGCGCATCCTCTGCGAAAGACCCAAACCCGTGCAAGCTCCACGGATTCCGATACCGGCTCCTTACAATCCGTTTGGCTGGCCCCGCTCGGACGTTACAGAGGTGTAGCGACCTTACCTGAACCATGTGTGTTTTGTTGGGCTTACCCCGCGGATTTCGATTATTCAGGACTGGACGTGTGATTGGCACCTCCGACGACTTCGATAAGTCCAACCCATTTTTGCCCGATTCCTTACTTTTGGTGTCATTATCCACCTCATTTACTGCCTCTATGTTGTATGCTTTTCTGGTTCTACCCTTTTTTCCACGTTCTATCGCTTTCAGAGACACTATTTCGTTATGCGTTTTTCGCCAGATTTTTCTACCTCGTTTTCCGTTACACATCTATTTCAGAGACACTGTAGCGTTAATAATAAACTATTCTACCGCCACTACTTAATTCCTAACAGAATGAATCATCGAGGAATGTCTGAAGGTTTTGGTGGTTCTGAGTTTGTCCGCCTGGTCAATGAGACATATGCAGCCACACCCCTCTTTCAGAATACTCCCCCTTCCGTGAGCGTACGAACTGAAGCCTCCTCCTCTTCAAACTCAGTCTATCCTATTGATTACCGATCAACCGACCCTTTTTCGAACTCATACCAACCCGCTACCATCCATTCTGCTCCGGCCAGTAACCCACCAGTGGACTATCCCTTCGATCTCCAGCCCCCTATCAGCTCGGCCTATACAGATGTTCCAACAACTGTAAGAAAACAATCCAAGACTTCATGTTATATGTTGCGCATGGAACATGAATGTGTGCGGGGCGCTTCGTGCCGTGTCCTCTGCTTAACTAACCCCAGAACGGTACATCGGACGACAGTTTATTTGAAGCAGACGACTTCCGAACCCCCATTACCTTTTTCTAAATATGTTCAAAAACGTTCGACAAGAATATAAGGATAAATACAATACGTAAAAAGTTGATAGGAGAAATCAAAAAATTAAATCAGGTGAACTACGTTATTGTTTTTAACTTAAATGACAACGCTTTCAATCAATAAAATTTAGCTGCAAGTTCAGATTTTCAGCCCTCGAGCTAACTTTACCATATTACGTCATCGTGACTTGTATGTAGTGCTACAGGCCATAAGATCTGTCGATACCGACGGTGAGCAGTGTCGTGCAGACTTCACCATACCTACTCACGATGTGTTAAAAACTCAGAAGCAAGGTTTTGTCTCCTGTTTCGCCTTACTAATAGTTCAAATCTTCCCAAGATTTCTGCCCTTACTCCCGTTACTCGCCCTTACAACCTACGAAATTCAACGCTGATTATACCCCGTCCTGCTTCTTCCACTTCTAAACGATCTCTATTTTTTGCTTCTAGATATAGCTTTCTTTGGAATAATTTGCCAATTGATATTCGGGCGTTGACTAGTCTATGTGCATTGAAGCAATGACTGCACATTTATCTTAACACTGAATCTATTAACCTTTTGTTTTCCTCATCTTTTCCGGGCAGCTTTCTGCACGATCCCGAGATAGAACATCGGGAATATAGGATCCCTTCTTGAAACTACCTTTCTCTGACTTGTGTCTCCCGGAATCAGGACGCACTCTTGACGGCTCTCGTTTCACTGGTCATCAACCTTCATCAGGGCCTTATATTTGGTTGCATCTCAGACATCCCCAACGATGGTCTTGTAGATTTGACGGACTTTTGGATCTCATAAAGCGGTGCCCATCACGATCATAAATTGGTGGGTTCCCTATGTTCTGTTATGCCGCACCGGTTTGGGAACCTGAGTGTAGTGCCGAGAACCCGTCTATACCAGTAATGTCAGGTTGTTTCAACTACAAAATTGCAGAAGCCGAATGCCTCCAATCGCGTAGCAAAAACCCGCCCATCCTAGTTCAATTGTTTTAACCGATCGAGATGGACTCAATCTTTGCTCAAGGTGGTTGAATTTCCCGATATTTAGAAATGACTAAAAGTTTCCTCTGTCGAGATCTTACACCAATGGAGCGAAGAAATGCAACTATCCAGTCCAATAGACCAATGAATTCTCAGCCTTCTATTTCTTAATCTGTTCGTAGTCCCGATAGGTTAATTGCACTCTTTATTCATCCACCCCGGATACCTGGTCATACACCCACTAACGTCAGTGCACCCTTTATCCCTGCCTCCCAGATGTCTATTCATTGTCCCGTAACCGTCAGTTCACCTGCTATCCCTACCTCCCGAATGTCTAGTCATAGGCCCATAAACATCAGTGTACCAGTTTGCCCATCCCTCTTGATGTCGGGACCGTCAAGCCCCGCCGCTCCATCATCTACTACGATTAAAACTAGTCTAAATACATTGTCTGTTCAACGATCGATAAATTACGCTGCCTCTTACTCGGCAACAAGCTCAGCAAGAATGTCGCCAACACTGTCAAAAGCGTTTAGGCCGAGCGCTTTCCCACCACAACCTAGCTCCTCCCTTGACCGTGAGAGTCATATTATTACCCCGTATAATGCGTTATTGAACACGCTGGGCCCAAACCACGAACAATTTAATTTTCACGGCAGTAACCCAAACTGGCATAGTTTTAAATCTTATCGGAGTTGCCGTTCAGGACATTCACTGATTAAGAACACTAGTCCTTACACAAGTAGCCCCAACACTAATTTTATGTCCCCGTTCCACCCTATCAGTTCCTTTACCCATCCTCTACCACCAAACCTGCAAACTGCTACAGATATAATATGTTTATTATGCCAGTTTACAGGCAATTGTGAAGAGTTGGTAATGCACCTCTTAAGCGCCTTCCAAAACCTCGAAGACCGAAAAAAACCTAAAAAACTCCCTCTTTTGCAGCCAGTATTGGTTTTGTTTCAGGCTTTTTGTTTTGTCAATACTGGGCGAGATAGGGAGTTTGTTTCAAGTGAAAAAAAAAACCTGCCTTCAAAGGTATGATACAAACGGAATATATGTACAGTTGTTAGCTGAGTTGACACATCAGCAGGATAAATGTTGCATATCGTTGAAGGACATTAGTTGAACGCGGTTTGTTCAAATTCGAAGATAAGTGAAGCTTTATATAAATTGATTTACATAAGAGAAGAAACGACTCAAAGTCTTTGGTTTTCTTAAATAAATTATCAGTAAGTAACAGATGACTATCTTAGCCAAAATCTGCTACCAAACTCCTTCGTTGATTTGGTCAGATATTGTCCTCTGTTTCATAGAACGCTATACAAATCATTTGTTTTGTACTTCTAGTATTTTATAGTTTATTTGTCAAAAACACATTACTTAGTCATATATTTAGCATTCAAAATCCTTTACTGGAAAATTTTATTAGAAACAATGACTGACGCAAAAGTTTTTGTGGATCAAATCGATCTGTCAGCCCTCTTAAATTTAACAAACTTTATTGAAAAGTATGAACCTGTATTTAAGATTCTTAATTCACTTCTGGACTCAAATTCATTTGAAAGCAACCTCACGAATTTACCTCAGATTGAGTCTGTGGTGCATTTAGCATCAACAGAAGTTTCAGATAGATCAAAACGTAGCTGTAATATAATCTTCCGCAACTTTCCTCAAACGAGTAATCCAATGGTAGCAATACAAAACGTTTTTCAACAATGTGGGATAAGTATAGGCATAGTGACTATCAAAAGACTTAATTCGCGAAGTAAAAACAAACCAATTTTGCTTACATGTTCTTCCCACGCCGAAGCTCAAATGCTACTGCAAAACTCTGAAATAAATAGGAGTTTCCGGAGTTTTAAAGCATATATAGGCCCTGACTTGACCCCAATGCAGCGCAGACAAGTTTTTCACAAAGACAAAGGGCGTAAACAAAGTCAGCCGCATGTAGTCGTAGAGGACGGAAACACTCCACAAAATGCTACTTCAGAGGAACAATTAACTAGTTCCTCCTCCTCTGGGAAGGAAAGCGGAAACTTTCAACGTAGCATCAGCTAAGGTGACTTGAGAGCGACTTCTTCTAATTATAATAATGACAAACCGAAAGCAAATAATAAACCTGCCGAAGCAATTAAGGGAAAGAATAAGGTTCAAACAAAAAGACCCCAAAATAGTACAACCCCATTAGACATGACCAACACTTATCCTGAATCTAATCAAGATACACTGATAAATAACAACACACGTCTAAACATGTCCATAAATAGCAATACCAGTCCTAACTCAACGAACCAAAGTAGTAAACCAGTGTTAGATTATCTCCCCCGAACAACCCAGAATAGACCACCAGTCCCAAACAGAATTTCATATCAAAATGAATATCCGTATTTAAATGCACACCCTAAAATGACTCCTAACCCCTTCTCTCAACCCATGTATCCTAGCCCATACACAAGACGACCACCGCACACCCAACCCTTTCAATATAACACACACAATCAAATCCCACCTCGCACAACACCATACCCTCCGATAGTTACACAATGCCATCGAATTCCACCACTCTCGTCACCAATTTTTCCCAATAATGCACAATTCGCCACAAATAGTCCAACACCACCATATTATCCACCAATCACACAATTTCCGCACATGAGCCATCAACACAATCAACCAAGTAATAGGAATCCATTTTTTCACAACAGATTCCAGCTTTTGTATCCGACACCATAAGTGTTGCTCTTATTAATGCTAGATCGATAGTAAACAAAGTTCCACGACTTAGGACTTTTGTTGACACACACAATCCCGATATAGTCTTTTTAACAGAAACATGGGTAAACGAATCAACCTCCAATGCTTCACTTTTTATAGCAAACTACACCTTCTATAGACAGGACCGTGCGAATAAACGAGGAGGAGGTTGTATGATCTACATTAGATCTACCATAGAACAGAGTGGCTTTGAGGTTCTTCAGGAGACGTTCAATGGCGAAGCGTGCTTCGCTATAATAACATCCAAGACCCTTAAAAGCATTCTAATTGGTTGTTTGTACACCCCTCCGGAATATATTAATGATGACACTGGTCTTAAAAATCTACTAGATATTCTATCAAATATCCAAACCGAATATAAGATAATTGCAGGAGACTTTAACCGTCCAGAAATAAACTGGACAGAACTATCGGCCCCATCCAGACATGATGAATTATTATCATCAATTGTGTTTCATAACTGGACGCAAATAATAAGCAAACCAACCAGGGGAAACAATATACTCGATGTTATTCTCACCAATGATATCTGGCCCTTATATACGCACTACGACAGCTTAACCTTTGATAGTGATCATAAGACAATAATAGCAGTGCTCCCTCTTAACATTAAAATAAGACCTGATCCTAGTTACACTTCTATAAACCCCAAAAATCTTGACATTGAGTCTATGAATAACTACATTAGGTCATTGGATTGGAGCTCTTTCCTCCTAACAGCATCCCCTCTAGAAGCTGTAAACATATTATATGCCACCCTTAATTTAATTCGAGATACCCTAATTGACGAGAGATCCCCATGTAAGAAATCACTTATCCCAAACTTCCTTTCCAAACGGCTAAAAAAACTTAAAAAACAACTCCACGACCCATGTATTAGTTATCTATCTACGCTCAGACGCATTACAGAGATTCACGAGTTAGCCAAGAACATTGAAACAAATAAGACGATAGCAGCAGAACATCGGGCAATCGAGTCCCCAGAAGGGACAGCCCAAATCTTCAGGAAACAAATAAATAATCATAAAAAACAAGGCCCCCAAATCATGCTTGATGACCAAGGAATAGTAATAACAAATGACAACCAAATAGCAAATCTTTTCAACGAGTATTTTTCAACCAACTATTCAGTTGAGGAAGAACCAATCCCCCAACCAACAGAAATGACGGCACTAGTATTAAAAGAGATATTGTTTAACGAAGAAACTGTAGAGAAAGCTATCCGCCAACTGTCCAATTCCACATCATATGGAACGGATAGAATACCTCCTTGCATACTGAGACCTATGACATATGCCCCAATACTTCTGTCTAACCTTTTTTCGTTACTGCAGTCAAATGGTACTTATCCAGAAATCTGGAAAAAATCATGTATCACCCCAATTTACAAAAGCAGAAATCGGTCCAATGCCCAAAATTATCGTGGTGTTCACCGAACATCGGTTTAAGCAAAAATCTTAGAAAAAATAATTTATAACCAAATGTTAGACCATCTGACGAATGTAAATCTCATACCTCCCTCTCAACATGCCTTTTTACCTAAAAGTCATGTCAATCCTGCCATCTCACTTTCTTGGAATTTGTCTCCAGAAATCGAGATGATGGGAACACGGTAGCTACAATTTACTTTGATCTAAAAAAGCCTTTGACAAAGTTCCCCATAAAAGACTGATCGTGAAGCTAGTGAGTCACGGGATTCGGCCCCCCCTCCTTGATTTCCTCAAATCCTATCTTCAAAACCGATTTCAAGTAGTACAACTTCGAAATATAGTATCAGAACCAACTCATATAAGCAGTGGTGTTTTTCAAGGCTTTATCCTAGGTCCCCTCTTATTTCTCATTTACATTCAAGAGTTATCCACGATATCAACCTCTGCTAAAACATTTTTATATGCAGATGACTTAAAACTCGCATAATAATAGTAATTTGTATATTTAAGGCCCAAGGGGCCCTGTCGTTACAAACTTAGTGCTATCGTGAAAATAAAAAAAAATAATGATAACCAGTGAACTCTTATAAAATAATTGTCATCGGCAGTAAAAAAAACTCCTAGATCGGTGGATGACTTCAGCGGGCCACCGAGTTCAAAAAAACTTTAGGAGAAAAAACTGCCTTAATAGGTAAAATGGTTTGATGTGGTTAGTTTGGGATTTGATGTTGAGAGTTCGGGACGTTTATGGTCATGGGAAAAAATAATATATCGTTGAGTTAGGAAGGGGTCATCCGGAAGGCAGGAGAAGGCAGTAGAAGTCAAGGCAACATCATCGAGTTGCGACCCACCAGATTCCAGAGCGAAAGACCACAGCGAAGTTTGAAAAAACGAAGAAGAATTCGCAGCCCTTGGAAGTGATGCTTGACTCTGCAGAGGGAAATGCTAACATATTTAGAAACCATTTTAGTATCCTGGGAAGAGCTTCAAATGCCAGGAGGACCCTTTTCAAAATCTACAACTTGCGTGTTTGGAAAGGAAACAGACAGTAACGACTTTTTTTCCTCTAAATTTAAATGCTTATATAATTTGCCTTTAAAAATCGACAGTGTAGAAGACAGTCTAATATCGAGAGGAAGGTTGTTCCAAATAAAAGCATATTTGGAGATAAAAAGCGAGAACGGTTAGATGTGGAGCTACGGGGTGGTAAAATTATCATGGAAGAGTTACGAGTGGCGTAAGGTCGGTCAACTGGAAGGAGAGCGTTAATTTGTGGGAGATTAGGACTATTGTTAACGCGAAACAGAAATCATAGACCAGCTTCGAGTCTTCTTATCCAAAGAAATTTAATGTTTGCTAATTGACATCTATCTGTATAACACATACCAGACCCAGAAACAGAAAATATTTGACGAGTGAAAACTCGCTGAACCTTTTCAATCTTACTGCAGTCATGCTGGGTCATGAGGCCAAAAAGCGGGCAGCAGTATTCTAGTATAGGAAGAACAAACATGCGGTATAGTTTTAACTTCATTTCTGGAAGGAAAAAGTTATGCAATATAAACCCACATATCTGTGCGGCCTTGGCAGAAATTCGATCTGCATGAGGTGATAATGTAAGTTTATTGGTGTAAGTAAGACCCAAATCCTTTACCGTAGATCTTTCTAACAGTGGACTATTTTGGAAGATAATGGGTCCAGGAAGCCTTGCGGGACCAAAACTTAAGAAACTACATTTTGATGGAGAAAACTCCATCTGGCATGTAGCGCTCCAACTTGAGAGAGTACGCAAGTCTGCGTTAACTTTATCAACACAAGTACTGGCCGTGTCCTTAGAAAATGAGTAAATACACTTAAGGTCATCAGCATAAATGAAATTTTCCGAATTATTTAGCACTGTTGAAATTTCATTTATGTAAAGAATGAAAAGGAGGGGACCTAAAACCGTGCCTTGTAATACACCACTCGTGATCGGCTGAGGCATCGAGTAGCTATTGCCTACTAAGACCTTCTGGCTGCGGTTAGACAGGTAGGAGGCAGTGAAATCGAGGAGTGGAGGCCTGATGCCTAGGGCTTCCAGTTTCACTAAAAGGTGCCTATGAGGCACCTTGTCAAAAGCTTTACTAAGGTCAAAGTAAATCACGATGACTGATTGCTGTTCAATACGAAGTGAAGTAACCAGGTTAAGGAATGCTAAGTGGCAGGTTTCGCATGATCTTCCAGGTAGAAATCCATGCTGTGAGGCACTTAATAGTTTATTTTCTACACAAAAATCGAGAATTTGATTAAAAATGATCTTTTTCAGAACTTTGGCTAGGGCCGGGGTTTTATGAACACCTCTGTAGTTATTTACGTCCGAACGAGATCCTGACTTGAAGACTGGAAGAATAATAGATGTCTTCCATGAGTCAGGAAAAAACCGTTTAGAAGATAAGCTGAGAATAGATAACTTAGCAATCGGGGGAAGCTGAATACTCTCTTGATAAGTGAATTTGGAAGGCCGTCAGTTCCCGAGGAGTGCGAGTTTTTTAGACGGATAATGTGCTTACGAATTACTTCTATGGAGAAATCTATGGCACTGATAGTATTGACTGAGCATGGCTGAAACGACGGGACCGGTTCAGATTCCGTCGTAAGGTGTTTTGCAAAGAACGCATTGAACAGTTCAGCCTTCTCAGACTCATCTTGCACAAAGTTTTTATTTTCATTCAGTAAAAGGGGGATTTCGTGACCTCGTTTAGCGGAGGACCGACGGTGGAACAGTTGGGCAATCGATTTTGCAGAGTTTAACTCGCTGAGTGCGCAAGATTCCCTATGTTTGTCACGTGTAAGACTAATCTTAGACGCTAATTCGAAAATCTCTGCGATTCTAAGGTGCACCGATAATGAACTAGTAGACTGGTCTTTCAACTGTCTTTGCAATTTCTTCAGTCTAGACATAAGAAAATGAGGAACGGTGGGGTCCAAAGTATAAGGCTTAACAATTTTGATCAGCACAAATTCCAAAATGCTATTTGAAATTGCCGTCATTAAGTCACAGAGAATTGTTACACTGTTCGTGGAGGAAAGCTCCTGCCAGTCTAGTGAGTCTATAAAGTTGTTAATTAAATTAATATCAGCTAGGTGAAACGCACGGTAGGTACGAGTGGTGCTAGCCATTTTCGTAGAAGCAAGCGGAAGGCAACAATGGATCAAAGTATGGTCACCTGGGAAGAGGTTCTGATTGTAGTCAACAAAAAGGGGGAAAATGTCATTCGTGAAAATTAAATCTAAAATATGCTGATCCCTTGTTGGGGAACAGACCAACTGAGACCAGTTTGAAAAATTGATGGTATTTAGGAAGGGCTGAAATCTGGATGGACAACAGTTCAATGACCAATCAATTTCGGGAAAGTTGAAATCCCCTGCGATAACTTTAGCATCAAAGGCGGACTCAGAAATCAGCCTAAATATTTCGCAAAGCTTTTCATCATCTTCCGATTATGAGTTAGGTGGACTATAAATCCATCCAATAATCGCCTTTAGACGGGGAGACAGGATAATGGATGCAAAGCAGTAATTGCCCGAGAATGACTCAGCATCTAGGTTGAACGGGAAATGCTCAAAATTAGCTTTAATATAGAGAAGACAACCGCCACCACGTTTACTAGGGCGGTCTTGACGGTAGAAATTATACTTGTCTATTATGAGTAAGGCATCAGAAATTAGTGGATGGGTCCACGACTCTGTAATGCATATTAAAATATACATATACATATAACATCTGGCTTCAGCTCGAACGCAATAGCTCTAAGTTGAGCCATCTTATTTAAAACAGATCTTGCATTAAGCAGGATGATATCTAGTGAAGCTTGAGTAATCGAACTAGGGTTATCTTTATTTAGTAATAAAAATTTGTAGGTGGGTAATTTGGTTGGAAGTTTGGAGAATAGCCATCGACTGGAGCAGGACAATTAACATAAGAAAGCTGAGGGGGATAGCTGAAAGCTGCAGGTAGATAGCTCTGTGAGATCGATGTGCCATAGGGATTAGTGCCGTGGTGAGTTTGCTGATAGTTACCGGGAAATTGGGAAACCCAGACGGGAAAGAGAGGCTGGAGGGCGAGGTAAGGTAACTATGAGGATTAAGCGGTGGAAAGCCTGGCCCAGTATGATACTTGTGATAAGTAGGGTAACTTATATGTTTGTTAGCTTCCTGTTGTATAGGCTTAGTTAGTGTTTGGGAAGGCTGCATGCTCGCGGTTGAGTTCCGGATCCCACCCTTTCGACGACCTGAATTGGGTGCTTTAATAGAAGGTTTGGGAGGACTCTGATCGAGTATCGAAGCTGTTGGTCTACCTGACGTAGAAGGCTTTTCGAAATTTCTAGGAGGGCTACCAGAATTACTAGCTATGGCAACTGGGGAAGCATTAAAGTTGGTAGTAGACGGGGATGTCTGGTGACTTGAGGGGGATGAGACAGTTGCTGTACTGGGGAGCAGTAATCTAGGTTTGGCAGGAATAAAAGTACATGGCTCGCTAGGCTTCCTAGGGCTTCGACCAGGAACTTGAGTCGGTTGCGGTGAAATTACTATTTTATTAGAAGAACTTGAGACTATTCTTCGCTCCATTGGAGTGAGATCATGACAGAGGAAATACATTGCATTTCTCAGATATTTGGAAACAAGCTCTTGCTGTTTAAAAATGGCGTCTATTTCAATGGGTGAAAATAGCTTGACTAAAATGGGTGGGTTTTTACTGCGAGATGACAGTCTTATAGCCTCTGCTATTTTATAGTTAAATCCACAGGAGCAGAGGAAATGCATTGCAACGTCCATTGGCCTAATTGATTTCGGAACGTTTTTCAGAATAAAATTGTACGACCTTTTTTGTCTATCCTGTGACTCACTTGCGACCAAATTAACGAGACTATCTAAACGTTTACATTCCTGAGAGGAAACTGCAGCGATATTCCCATCAAATAGGGTCCCAAGGATTGAGAGAACTGACCCAAATTTCAACATAAACTCGCTGCAATTTTTCATTGCAGACAAATCTATTTGCTCGGCAATCAGATCAGGCTGAATACTGATGTCAGGCTGAAGACTGATATCAGTA
>JAYGXS010000808.1:0-19083 GCA_036362985.1 Ligula intestinalis
AGCTGAGGTGGGATTGATATGGTTTCTGCGCAGGTTTCTCCAGTATTGTTTCGGGTATTTCCCGCGATCCATGCATCCTGATATGAATTTGGAACTAACATTTGACTCTGCAAGTCGGGTGTCAAACTTCAGGAAGTAACACCCAGGGATCTTAGGTTCGTCTTAGTTCAGCGAAAATTCCCATTTCTACGATTGAAAAGTCGTGTTGGCAAACGATCGTTTTCGGTCATTCATCGTCAGGCCAGTACATGACATGAGGAATAAAATTGGTCAATTAATTGCAGCGATTATATAAACGTCAGGTTAGGGAAGGGGGGAAGGGGAGGAAAAGGGTGAGGGTAATTAAGCAACTGAGTTTTCCCTCGTCTCCTGAACGCGGGCGCCTGCGCGGGTAGGACGCTGGTTGCCATGCCCAGATGAGACAGGGGGGATGTTCTCGCGGTCTGCGGATTGAGTTCTGTATGTCAGCCGCGCAGCTTGCGTTTGACTATTCTCCGTAGATTCGTCTTCTTTGGCTACAGTAGGTGCTGGGTTTTCGCGTGCAGTCGGCCAAGGGAGGCCGATGGCTTGAACCAGCGCCTTTTGATAGCATAGAATGGGTTTTGCTAGTCGGATTGCCACTGCTTCTGCTGTGGCTAACACCCGTTTGCGCAGACCTTTGGAGAAGTGCGTTGGCGTGCGGTAAACGACCCGAAAGGCTTCACTCGCGTCCACTTGATGGTTTGTGTCAATTAGGTGGGCGAGAATTGAGCTTGAGGTCGGTCTATTCTCCCCTCTGCTGAGCCAAGCTGGTATGTGCTCGCGCATTCTCTTCTCCAGACGTCGCGTTGTTCGGCCAATATAGCCCGCTCCACAGGAACAGGTGAACGAATAGATGCACATAGATGTGGCCTGAAACGGTAGTCTGTCCTTACTTCCCATTCGTAGAAGGGGAGTGTTAGTGAAGAGAACCCGCAAGTTTGCAGCCGGGAAGGCATTCATAACCGCTGTCCTCAGGCGCCTTCTTACTAGTTCACTCGTTGCGTCTCCAATAAACGGCAGTCTTATAAACAGATCTTTCTTTTCCGCCGTTGCAATTGCGACCTTTGGGGCACGTTCCTTGATGTTCTGAAGGATAAACCGTTCCGGATAACCGTTTTCTTGGAGTGTGTCCTTTAGTTGCTGCAATTCTACTTCCACTATTTCGGGAGAGCAGATACGGCGTATTCTGGCTGCCATTCCCTGGACTAAGTTCCGTTTGAAGTTAAGAGGAATGAAACTGTGAAAATTAACGTATTGCCCAGTCCAGGTTTTCTTTCTAAATAGTGGGCGTTGTATCGAGCCATTTTCTTGTCTGTGTAAGAGGACGTCTAGGAAAGTGAGTTCCTCGTTCGCCTCGGTTTTCACTGTAAATGTGAGTGCTGTGTGGGCGGTTTTAAATATTTTTTGGACTAGACCATCGATATCAGCGGTCTTCTTTGTCAGGCAAAAGATGTCGTCCACATATCGACCATAGAACTTAAGGTCATTGATAGTGTCTTTGATAATGTTTGATAAATGTTCTTTAGACCCACACATTTATATCGTTATTTAATTAATAAACCATGTGGTATGGTAGAACAAATAGTACGATTGTCAGGGTAGGCAAGAAGGGAATGCATTAAAACAATAAATTTGACCAGCGTTACGGCAACGGTGACAAGCTGCGGGTTATTTTATTAGTAAATTTCGGCCATCTTAACTGTGGCCCCATTTAAAAATGGCTTGGTCTAACAATACTGGCTGGTGTAGTCTGATGATGGCCATTTCTGCTGTAACCCAGTGACGTTGTCGGAAGACTTTTAACTTACTTGTAGGCTCTTTGTTGATAACTTGGAAGGTCTCTGGCAACCACGTGCTGGTCTGAATCTACCACCTGCACTCGAATATAACTTTTGATACCCTTTTTAGCCTTCTCTTAGCAGCCTGGAATATGTTTTCGTACCCCTTTGGACGAATACCGTCTCATGTGACCAATTAATTCTGCCTCACAGGAGCAGTCGATTGAAAGATGCTGAGGTGGTCAAGGTCGGTACGGAGTACTTGATATCTCCCTAAATGCTGTGAGTATTCGAGTGCAGTAGCTTGACGGTCTTCCATCCAAGATTTTTGTAATAAATCGACTGGCACACCCATATTGTCAAACTATGCATTCAACAGTTTTAAGCGCTCCTTTTATGCTATCAGTCGGCACGAAATTAGCAAAAGGGAAGTGTTGATCATGCGTCGAAAATTCCTGCCAGATTTTGACTCAAAAGTGTATTAAGAAATAAGAGCGATTTGGGTGTTCTTCTTCTAATACAAACGTGAAAGGTGGGTGCGCCTGATTTACGATATTCATTGTAGATGAAATATTGTTTTGTTTTAATACAACCGCGTCTGTAGTACGCCAGACTATTTATCTGGTGATGATGTTGCGAGGCCTACATTTTGCCCATAAATATATTCACCAGAGGCGGACCAAGGGGCGAGTCCCTAGCTTTTACACCCAGCTGTTTTTACAGGCTGTTGTCAAAAAGGAATTGCAAATACGGAGCACAAACCAGATACTGTACCCATTTTTGCAAGCGCCCATACTCCAGTCGTGCTTTGGGTATACGCCACCCACTTACACATCGATAGCTGGCCACATCGTTTGTGTGGAAGCCAATTTGCCGAAACTTAAATGCTTATAATTGTTCAGAGAGAATCGATTTACCAAAAATGAGTACTCATAAGGTTCCATCCTCCGGAATATTGGTGAAGGTGCTAAAAAGCCTCCTGCCTTAACTCAAAGAAAGAAGGACGTGATCATCAGACTGCTTTTCCCAGATGATGAAACAAGCGAGCTGGTAAGACTATGCCTGATGACAACAATCACATGCATTTTCTCCGGGGCAAATTTATGTGAGTTCTTGAAGAAATCTGCCATCCTACGAATAGAATATCTAAAGATCGACTCCCATGGGAGGCCACATCCATATGCATTAACTCGTTTACTTGCTCCTGTGCAGTGGAGTTTTCTAGGTAAGTACACAAGCGTTTCATGAATTTGCAATTGAATAACTTTATGTTAACCCGAGAAAAGGAGAAATAGTTCAACAGCGAGTGCATCACGATGGCGTTGCTCATAGGCTGGAAGCAACAATCCGCAGACAACTTATGTGGTCTAAAGACCCAGGTCCCGTTAAACGAAAATCCGGTGTCATTTACCGCATTGACTGCTTTTGTGGTCAAGCCAATTATGTTGATTAAACCGGCAAACCGGTTCGCACGAGAATGCACCAGCATGAACTTGCCATGGGATGGAATGACAACCTTTTTTTGGCGGCTGCTATCGCATCCATGCCAAGGCACAGCTTCGATTTCGAACAAGTGCGAATAAAAAGTCAGGTGGACGAACGAATCTCACGCCTCTTGCAGAAGGCATGGCACTCGCACGCGGACTCCATCAATAGGTATATCGACCTCTCAGATGCCTATCACGCGTTGCGCTAGCAAGGTCAAGGCTCAAGGTCACACGCGGCGGAGCGAACAATGTGGACGTAAGGTCACATACGGCAGAGATGACTTAATCCCACAGTGGGCTGTACGTTTTCATTCCTTGATAATGGCCTCAAGTGAGAGTCCCAAACGCCGGGCAAATAAAATACTGGTCCCAAGGTGCATCTTCCCACCTTCTATAGTACCTTTATTGACCCAGTCTAACTGTACGATTGTCAGTACGCCTGCAAATGTACTCATCTGATAATGAAGTGCTGAAAACATATGTTTGCCTTGTAAAGGCTTAATGTTAAACATGGGAATCTGAGCAGGATTTAGTATTAATCGAGAAGAAAATTATATCGACCAGAGGATCTGGCTTGTCTTTCTATGTCTGTGGAAGGCACGATCCGGTCACCCATTCAAAAACACAGACCATTAGCCGATTTTTGTAAATTCTGGCTATTATGGCATAAGATTGTTTGACCAGTTTTATTTGAAGGAGTCCGACAAGTCAGGTAGGATTGTGATTATATCGGTATTCAATATAACTTAGGTCTACTTAACCATTTTAAATATGCAAGCAGGTAAATTAACGGGCAGAATTTATACTGCTTCATAGGAAAAATAATAGAAAGCAACGCATATTATTCCTCACTAGATCGCAGGAATATATAATGGTTCAAAATGAAGCCAAGGAGAAGGAAAATAGACCAAATCCGAGCTGCAGTTTCACAAATGCATCGCAGCCTCTATAAACACACTTACTGTCGAATCTTTAAAATTCGACTATGCAGAACCGTTTGAGCTCAGCTGCGTTACGTGTTTTTCTGAATGTCACGATATCTCGTTGTAAAGTAAACAAAGTGAAAACACTCTTTCATCACGACATGCTAGCTGAAATCCCTGCTAATCGCTAAAGAGTTGGAGTAAATGTAAACTTGCTATTTTAACACGTTAGAACTGAGGGAATTTTCCCAAAAATGTTTTAATTGTGCCAACACACAGCCTAATTGTGTCTGTTTGGGTGTAATTGTTGCCTATTTCCACGAAATTACTCAAGACAAAGTGCACAACTCGAAGAATTCCAAACTTTAAGTACTAGTAGGAATAAAACGGGAAGCTTGGTGTGTCAACGAACGGCAACTAGAACACTCTGACGGGTTTTGATCTTCATACTACGTTGATTGCGAGGTTAGCAGGTTGCTTTTTGAGGACGACATAAAATGAAGATCTTCCTACGAGTTAATAAAATCAAATATCCTTAATGCGCCCAAATGGACATCGAATACGGAATATCAATCGATGAAGAAATCGAATTTACCGTTATATCTCAGGTTTTGACATTACTCATCTTATCTGCCCACCCCCGCCCCGGTGGAGATTCATGTGCATCCTCTTTTATTTCTCAATTATTTGATTCAAATCCTCATGGGTAACGTGAAAGTTTTGTGGAATTGACGAAAACGTTTCTTTAGGATTGACACTTTGAGAGGGAGCAAACGAACATCAAGGAACATTCGTTATCTTAATTGAGAAATTCAAACGACTGCAAAGAAGAGGGAAAAATTGTAAACGGAAAATTTCACGACGTAAGATGGAGTTGTGAAGTGATTCTTCGCCCAACGGAAATGATTCTTTGTTTTTTATTTGTGGTAGACATTTTAACACGCATGCGTAGACATTGCGGTATCCATAAACCAATGACGAATGAATTAAAAAGCTCGCCTTCCAGGAACTTGAATGGACAAGTAAGAAAGATTATTGAGCACTGGATCAACTGTCAGGTCGTAAGGGTAAGATTGGTGTACATACACGATAATAAGCCTCCTGATTGTTGCTGTTTCTTCGCTCTGATGATGGACTCTTTTTGTAGTTCGAAAAAAAGGATAACTAACACATTGATCTGGTTCTCGATAATCCTTCTTCCTTATATATGCAAATTGTAAGGAGCATAGCCTGACCAAATGCCAGCAACATTGCAAGCTCTCTTGAGACGTCGTGCCTGCGCCGACTGTCATAATGATTATGTTATCAACAGCGGACTGATCTGAAGGTCATATGACTTTTCTGTGGTTGCGCGAACGCAATGATTGTCCACACGCGATGACCGAAAACTTCTGGAGAGGATACAGACGCACGCAAGCCTATAAGCGTGCCAACCGGTCACTTGACCTGATCACAATGTGTCCAATCAGGCAACAAGCGAACGCGCTTGACAATCACTCATCAGCCACTTTCACCCCTTAAGCAGTGAACTGCACATGGAGTGCGAGGACGCCATCAGTCCAGTCTTGATGTCCGGGCGAGCACCGAAGCGGGAACATTCCTTGGGAATTCCAACGAGCGTAACTAGACGGTGTCACCACCCGAAGAAGTCACCATTACAACGTTAATTAGCCCTTGACGCGTTCCATGAACCCTAACCTGTTTGGCCCCCTTGAGTGCTTTCTGTTGGATTTTAAATGAAGTTAACACAACTGCAAAAATCGTGGTCCCACTGGGGTTTGGCAGAGAAGAGAAAAGAGACCAGCTTAAGGCGTGCAAAATAGACAAGGCAAGAGGCAACTACCCTCTATGGCGACAAAAATGTTCCCAGCCTTAAGCCAAAACCGAATACCCTCGATTTTAAGAATATGCCCTAATAAACGAGAAGAGAAGACGTTTCGAATCGCAGGCTCGTGCCAATTCCGCAGTCATTTGTCAGCTAGGGTAATACGGATGCGGATGGTCAGGTGTCACTTTTGCAATCTATATTTGCTCATTACAGTGTTATGCAAAGTGAAGTATGAAGCCACCTGGTTGCCATCAGCAAAAATAATTTGATGTCAATTTTCGTCAAATTCTTATACCCAGGCAAGCTTAATATGTAGGAAACAATAACATTATATTGGTTGAACAATGCTAACAAATCATAGATAATAGCATGCCTTTAATGAAAGATAACTTTGTGAAATGCACTGACATCACATCAGACCACATAACTGCAGGAGAGTTAACATCCCAGTAAATAAATGCATTTTCAAGCACTTTTAAATTCCAATATTTGAGGACGCAAGAAACAGCAATAAATATTCACGGCAAAATATGGCAATACATTTCTCAACCATCTTAAATGTGAAGATACTCACTACCCTGGTGCAAAGCACGAGTACTACGTTTTTTTCAAATCGAGATAAGCTAAACCGTAACAGCATGATTATAAATAGTTTAAGAATGTCAGAAACACTTCCAGTGAGTCACACTAGTTTCCAGATTTTCGCGTTATTATCAGGGCTTTTGAACTTTATCATCCTTAATAACTTAAGGATGACTGCTACTATCAAAAACCAATGCTATGTTTACCATAATCACGCCCATATTAACGAGAATCAAGGTAATAGCCCAGATGTTTAATGATACCAGCCGGTCTTTGAAGATGAGGCATTCGGAGATTAAACATATAAGTATTGATTTCATCGAATACCCTTAATATCATAAAGATATCTTCTTCATCGCTAACGATTTGAGTGTAAAATTTACCATCGAATATCAATGCTCCGCTTACCGTTCGCAGACCCGTGTATGGCGAAAGGCAAAATGTTCGCACGCTGAAAGAAGCCCGAATGAGGATAAAGGATGTGGTGCCTTGAGCAGTAAAATCTTGTCAATCTAAGCCTAAGCCGCTTAAGAACCTACAAGCGGGAGCGAATGCATGGTTCTCCTACCAGGGCGTTTGATCACCACGTACGATGATGTCATATGTATGCCCATCATCATGATGGGCGCAGGAACAGTGATGCACTTGTGACTGTGTTTCTGATGGTTTTAATAAGCAATGTGAACTGCAACCGTTCCCCCGCTCACCCAACTCCTTCGGTGCTCTGACGGATGCTAGAAGCTTGAAGGCACAAAAAGCTAAATGGTATGTGCACTTGGGCATAAACAACACTTGTAAGATTCAAACAAAGTAGTCCGATTCTTCTCCACAGCAGCGCAGTGTTGACAGGAAAACACTGCAAAATCGAAGAACTTTGGATATAAGGCTGAACCACAATCTCCATATTATGTATTCTTTCTTTATTTTGGAAAACAAAATCACGATAGGCGAACCTCATTTCTAGATATCTCATGATGTACTCAAAACTGTGTTATAAAAAATGAACACTGAAGCCAAATGGTTGGCTTCGGTCAAATAATTTAAGACTGTCTGCGTAAAATCCCTACATAAAGGTAAACTTATTATGGACGTAAAAATTACACTCCACCGGTTGACCGTTAATCATAGCATAGAAATAAGCACGTATTCAATGAAACATAACCTTCTGTAATCCAATTTTTTTAAGAGAGAATACTTAAAAGAAGAGGAATTAATATCCCAGGAAAAAAAATGATGTAAGCACTTTTGATTTCACAAATCTGCGGATGGCGGAAACAACAATCAAATATTCCCGGCAAAATTGGGCAAAACACTCATTAAACATCTAAGAGATGAAGGTTTTTATCGTCCTAGAGGTAGGCTCAGTCACTATGTTTTCTAAACCGAGATTTTCTTAACTTTGACATCAGTGGGCTGCGATGACATTTTTGCGTCAATATGCATAAAGTGGGTTAGGCTGCCGTAACATCGAGGTCAACTGTGTTTGACTAGCTGTTTCTCAATACAACTGAACATAACTGAATTATATTTGCTACTTTATCATATTTAAATGATAAGAAACACTCAAAAGAGTCAGGAGTCTGGCAAAATGTGTGGTTCAAAAGGTATGCACCTGAGCATTCCTTTAGGGATTTAAATTTTTCAGTGAGTGTTAACAGCCATAAATTAGATTAAGAACACCGCAACATGTTCTTACACGTGAGTTCCGACACCGACTGGCAGTTGCTACCATCGAAAACCAATGCTCTGTTTACCGTACTCACGCCTGTCTGCGGTGAGAATCGAAGCCTTTGAACGCTAAGCGATCCAGGGTGGGGGTTAGCACACAGCTGCGTTCAGCCTGCGTCTTATCACCAAGGACACTTAGCCAATTTTTAGCGCTCACTTGTCAAACAAGACGTAAGCTGGTTAAGAGGCCACAGGATGAAACTAAGGCGAGTTGTCGTAAGCAGAGTTTAAATACCTGACTTACGTTGCCAGAAATGGCAAGTCATTCAGGTGTTCACTCTTCGAAAGTTTTACCTCAGATACTCAAGTGAGTTGTTCTGGTGGTTTGATTTGCAAACTCTGCCGAACGCATATAATGTGGGTAAATTGTCGCTTTATATAAGCGAACATGAAGTTTGGAGTTAATGCTACGGTTGTTAATTAGATAAAGTTTCAAGCAAGATTATGGGCCACAGTCGTTCTAGGGGAATCATTGAGGTTACAGTTAACGTTCAGATTTGGATTGCCTTCAACGTAAGGCCACTGGGACATGCATCCTACCTGAAGTTTAGCGAATGTCACCAGCTTTATGGCGGACATTCCTATTAACTTGCTCATTCACGCGGCTCATTTTAGTACGCCAGTTCGTCGATTTGTGGCCATAGGCGCAGGCCTGCATGTCATTAGCAGGTTGTTGTTATAAATCTATCTTTGTCAAAATAAAGTACCAGGCCATATAGGAAAGAGCAATTCTGCACCCCCCCCCTATAAGCTGTTTTAAGTAGTATACACTTTGTAAAATAAGATAAACAAAAATAAGACTGCAGTTTACTAAAAAGTGCACGTAACTAAAACTGCTAACTTTTGGGGTATCAAACTGCAATCAAAAGGGAAGTTTCAGCAAACAGGTACAGGTATCATGGGAATCAGTTTAGCGCTAACACCGGGTTGGTTACTTAGGGTTTCACAAGGACGTAGTCTTGCTATACAGCCAAGCAAGGACGGTTATATAACGCCTTCCTGACTATTAAATTGCCCCACAGCTGGGCTCAGATTATTTGCATATTATAAATGCAATGTTACAATTTTGTTTTCACTGAAGCTAACAATAATCCAGCCCGGTCAGTATTAACAGACACGCAGACCTCGATTGACACTATGCCGATTTCCGCGCAGGTTCATCTTACCTAAAACTACTAGCCTAAAACAACAGTAAGCTTTCCGTGCTCGTTTAAATAAAACTCAACTGTTGCTGCAACGCTTGCCAGCCCCCTCCCTCCCCCGGAACGGTTGGCCCAAATTTCAAAAATTAACAGGTGCCCCCCTAACCTGCACAAACTATCGCCACCGAATTCATGTTACCGTAAATCTCGCCCAACCACATCCCAGTTCATTTTAACCTCTGCCCCCAAAAACTCTAGTGCGTCATTCTCAGCCCGCATTTTTTTATTAAGTCTAATGACGAACACATTATAACTGTTTAAACATTTACGAGTAAAACTCAGTTTCACAAAGATCTTATTTCTCTTCAACAAATCCTCTCGGAGTGCAACGTACTTTACTCAACCAAACATCAAATCGACCGTACTGTTTTTCCTTTTTTCGGTATGCATTTAACAGGTTAGTTTTTGAAATATTTTTCAGGTCTTCATTGTTATCACAATGAAGGGCTTGGCCACACAAGGAAAAAGCCTTGTTCTCAACAGAAGGGCGTTTTCTGTGGTTTACATTCCCTTTAGTAATATAAGCGAAAAGTAAGTCTGCGGTTTGCTAATATGTGCATAAAACAAGTCAATTTAAGTTTCAGGCTATCCCACAACAATCAAACACTAGAATGTTAACTCACCACTGCATGCCTTGTTGCAAAGTGACTAAGTACGAAAATCTTTATGACCACTTCGTTGCTTAAACTATATTAAGAACAATTCTTGACGATTAAAACATAGCCTTTCCATATAGCCTAGTGAATGCAGTTCTGCAACTGTATCCTGACAATGTGATTCCGTAAAGCTGGGCTATCGATTATTTCATTTGCATATTAGCAATGCCTTGTTCAATTTTTTTCCCATTTAAGCAAACATCAAATCGACCGCACCCGTTTCCTTTTTTTCAGAAGTCATCATACAGGTTAGGGCTTGACAAATTGGTGAAATGTTAGATTATTTTTGTTATTGTAGGTCACTTTCCCATTGCATTGCGATTAGGCTGCCTTTATGCGTTTCAGTTGGCAATTCGTTTTAGCGTCTTTTTCTTGATCTACACAATTGCGGGATATGTTGACACAAAAAGGGCAGAAATCCAAACATAGTCAGTTTCCGGTAAGCGTTTCAATCTGTTTCATAAATTGGTTTGCATAAAAGAGTAAAGAGAATAATGTAATCAACGTAGGTTTGAAAACGTCTAGACAAACTGAATATTCCATTATTAAGTTGGTGTGGTTCAACAATTGCTGATGTGCCAATAAATAATAAATGCATTGTAGGGTTGTAGCCTTCGTCTTCTTAAAATTCTCTTGGTTTTCCGTTCCATCAAAAATAAACCACTAATTATTAACACGCTAATGGCCTAAATTTTATCGTCATCGCATCATACATCAACTGGATTTATTCGGCAGTCAGCGCAAAAATATTTGCCTGATCCATGTTCCTCACAGCGACAACTCTTTCATTAACCTTGGATGACGAGCCATTTTCACCAGCGGTGATAGCAGTAACAGTCTGCTGAGTAATTTCTCTGATAGCACTGGCAATCGGCATCACCTTCCTGCTGCTTCATTGCAGAACGAAAAATGATTTAACCGCTGAATTTGATGTTGAAAAGGAAAACAAAAGTGATTTTCAATATGAGACGTACGTTTTTTCACTGCTTGTGACTAGAAGTCAGCATACTGCCGTGAAAACGAGTAGAAATATAAGGTAGACTTGGATTACCTACCTTCACTATTGATTTTTCATTTATTTTTGCTTACAATTCTTTTAATATGAGGAACGCCTGCATAAAAATAATAAGTTTTGCTTTTGCTGAATACAATTTACATCAATAACAAAGCTCTCTTATTGCTGAGGATTTGAGAGTAACTGGTACCATCGATCACCAAAGCTCTGCTTACCGTACTCAGGCCCATGTACGGTAAAAGGCAAATGTTCACGCTGGAAAAGCCCGAATGAGGATAAAGGATGTGATGCTTACCTAAGCCATAGCCGTTTAAGAATCCAAAGGCGGGAGCAAACGTATGGTTTTTCTACCAGGCCATTTGACCACCACGAACGCTGAGCTCCAATGTTTGCCCCTCATCATGATGGGCGAAGGGACAGTGATGTACTCGTGACTGTGTTTTCGATTGTATAATTTAGCAATATGTACTGCAACAATACCATCACTTTTTTAACTCCATCCGGTGCTCCGACGGATGCCAGAAGCTTAAAGGCGCAAAAAGCAAAATGTTATGTGCACTTGGGCATAACCAATACCTTAAGATTCAACCAAAGTACTCCGATTCTTACCTACAGCAGCGCAGTTTGACAGGAAAACACTGCAGAAAACGAAGACCTTGGGATATAAAGCTTTACCACAATCCCAATGTTCTGCCTTCTTTCTTCATTTTGGAAAACAAAATCGAGAACCAATGCTCTGTTTACCGTACTCACGCCTGTCTGTTGTGAGAATCGAAGCCTTTGAATGCTAAACGAGCCAGGTAGGGGTTAAGCACACAGCTGCGTTCAGCCTGCGTCTTATCACCATGGACACTTAGCCAATTTTTAGCGCTCGCTTGTCAAACAAGACGTAAGCTGGTTAAGAGGCCACAGGCCGACACTAAGGCGAGTTGTCGTAAGCAGAGTTTACATATCTGTCTTACGTTGCCAGAAATGGCAAGTCGTTCAGGTGTTCACTCTTCGAAAGTTTTACCTTAAACACTCAAGTGAGTTGTTCTGGTGGTTTGATTTACAAACTCTGCCGTGCGTCAAGGTTTGGACTGACTAGTATGGCGTATATCAGTCTCCATATAGAACAGTTTGGCCACCAAATACAATGACTTGTGCCTGTCATCATGGTGAGCGCAGCTATGATAGGTGTGGGGACGGTGATGTACACGTGACATCATTAATTTTGCTGTTAGTCTTGCACCGTATCCATCGCGAAAGTTCGCACACTCACCTACGTAAGCGCAGTGCTATGACAGATTGAAGGAGACCGGAGGCATGATTGTGAGCAGTGACTGGAAATGTTAACGGTAGGGGCACATGGAAATAATTAAAACATGCACCAATGAATCGACCCAGCCCGATTCTTCTCCGTAAATAAGCCGAATGGGTGAGAAAAGCAGGCTACATATATTTCTGTTCTTTGACCCACTAACTGCACTTTTTAAAACATCTTTACGTTTTGTAAAGCAACAAACCCGCAAGATTAAAATGCAATTGGAAGTTAGCTTCAAAGGATCCTCACAATAAAAGCCAGATTAATTTTATCAATGACACAAATATGATCCCGTTAATAGATTACAGAAGTTCCTAGAGTTGCAGGCCTCACACTGCAACACAGTTTAGTATACAGTGTTAACCTTTTCAGAAAAAAATTGAGCAACAGAATTTCTTATTAATTTAAGGGAATGATTTATTATATTTACTAAAAATTTAGCTTGGCATTTTGTTTGGAAGCTCTAAATGCCAATGTAAATAAAGTGACGTTCCAATTTCTTTAGGGGATGGAAGGATTTCCTTAACCGAAAAATAATATGTCTTCAATAAGACACATTAAGGAAGACCTACTGTGCTAACAAACGCCTACAGAAACGAAAGCGTTTAATCACGATTTCTATCAAATGTTTTAAAAAGCATCAGTGTGTTCAAATAAATTTTAAATTACAAAAACTATCAGTAGTGCTGTTTTCTCAGGTATAGGTTTTTCACTGGGTGGCTAAACAGCGCACTTGAATGCAGCAAAATTTTGGGTATTTAACTTTTCTCTATGTATTCATTTCTACAATCCAGGACATTAGTTAATATTTCATGAAAATGGGCCAGCACTGCCGACTATCGGCATTTACGCAGACGTATCAAGCATACTTTAATGACAGGTTGGGAAAACTCATGCTTACATGGTCTGATTATATGTTGGCCAATTTTCAAAATGCAAAATTCTGTAGTCATTCTCACATGAGGAAAAAAGTCTTGCTGTTGGACTTCTAAATGCGAGAGCGACGCGTTCCAACCTCCTGGGCGGGTGCCCCTGGGGCTGGTATGGCTGGCTGACGTCGGAAAATAGGCCATAAATGCCCACTACACTCTCACCTCTCTTTGGGAGCAATATATTTCTGCCTATACAATGCTTGCCTTTAAGTGGCTGCAGGTTGACTTGAGAGTAAATCGCAAGGATCAGCACAACGTATTGAGTGACTTCCATGCCATTATACATTAAAGTAAATGTTTTATATCGAGTACATTTGCTTTTGTCATTTCCTGTACACTAAAACTTATCAGATACGCAATTCTTTCACTATAGGAACCCCTGAAAAGAAATTTTCGGACAAATTATTAGTCCGCACTGGAATACCGGGTTCTCTCAACGGCAGACTTGGCTGTAGGAAAATTGCAAGTAACACTATCAGGTTGCCCGCATGTGGGAAAACTGTCTATTGACTACCGTTTGAAAAAAAATCGGATCCGCATCATACCTTTGATTAAAAAATAAGGTTAACTTAGTAAG
The DNA here is from genome assembly GCA_036362985.1 of Ligula intestinalis. NCBI lineage: Eukaryota > Metazoa > Platyhelminthes > Cestoda > Diphyllobothriidea > Diphyllobothriidae > Ligula > Ligula intestinalis. The sequence continues at coordinate 14,033 of JAYGXS010000808.1, forward strand.
CACAAGTGTTACTTGCTGACGGTCGTCATTAAACCTTTAAATGGCTGCCGACGATTTGGAGTACCCCGGAAAACGTATAAATGCTTGCGGCATTAGTATTGGCATATAACTCTATACGAGCAGCATTTCAGTCTTAGGTTCCTCAATAAAAAGTCATTTGTAACAACTTCCTTACTCATATCCGAGGTTCTACAAGTTTTGCTAAGCACTAGTACTAGTTATCATTAATAGCGAGACTATTTTTCCGGTACTTGGAGATGACAATGCCGTCACGTGCATTTGAAGACCTAACGTTTGTCGATGTAGCTTGAATTACAGTAGTCCCAGCAGCCACCCAAACGGGCCACCTTTAACTCAGTCATGTGCCCACCGACCCGTTTTTAGACGACACAGACACAAACTCCAATTCCGGACGCAAAATGTGCGTCAAATGGTGTAAATTGCAGGATGCGTCGTCGCCTCCAGGTGTTCCGGGCAAACAAGGTACCTTCACATCTCAGATGAATATGTGCTCACTAACACCAAAACGCAGTTTGATTACTTATTACTGACTCAAGTATATCCTCCTCGACGACTAAGGCATACATAAACATAGTGGTGCACATTGGGGTCAAACAAGGCATCGAAGGTCATTTACGACCTCACCACAAACCTGCGAGGCAGATTAGGAATAGATTAAGTATATAGATGTGAATGGATGAAAGGAAAGATTGGTACAAATTTCGCCTTCCCCCTATCACCTTACTCAATAAGTTAGCTCAATGGCTAAGCTGGGGCTGTATGAAAATTCCAGTGGAAGTGCATGCGAAAAATAGGTCACTCAGGAGTTCACTCTACCCAGTGCAAGTTGTATCTTCGCACGGCTCTTACTCACGGTTCACAAAGCTGAACTCCAGCAGTAACATTTTCTCTATCCTGCCTTTGCGCCAATGCATGCATTCTCGTAGAAGGGCAACGTCAGATGCCAGTAAGGGGAGTCACCGTATGCTAGCATGTTGCAATTAATAATACAGCCAGACATAGTGCCAGCAATATTATCCTTCAGCTACACCCCTATTTAGTAGTACTATAAATAGCAGTAGTAGTAGCCTTGGTTTCCTCCAGTCTAGCTTGACACCTAGTAAGTATGAGTGAATGTAGGTAGTGTGGATGTACCTGCGCAAAGTTAACTGACACTTAAGACTGAGGAAGCGGTGTTTCTGTCTTGCATGGGAGAACTTGGCTTACGCCAGCGCTCGTTTAGTCTTCTTGATCCCGGGTGAACGTAGAGAGTACGGTTGGTACCAAATACGTACGCTTTTAGTATAATCTACCCCTTAAGACTTCTCATCTTCTATACCAACCTGTTAGTTTACTTGTCAGACTTCCTTGAAATCAATGATCAAAAGTGGAAAATTCGGAAATGAATCACCGTTTGTCTAGTTGGCTTATACCCTTAATGTATTACGCCTGCCATCTACGTCCTTCAGATGATCCACAAACTTTGAGTGCGTTTTACGGAAAACCATTGTTCAATGCATAACCATGTGACCAAAGAATAAAATTGTTCATAACGACTCTGAATGCCTCCATAATTAAGATGCAATTGAGGAAGGAAGTACCTTTTTACCGACAAATACGTACATCGACATGCTTTCACCACTCCTTTGAAATAACATTACTGTGATATCGGACGCTTAAGGTATATGCGAAGCTTTTCTAAAGAAAAAAGTAATCGTTCTACTTTTTATTTATTCATACACCGTTTTTTCTCGCAAAGAGGCTTTAAAAATTAATATAGTTTTAAACCCTCCATAAGCACAAATAGAAATGAGATGCAGCCGAGGCTTAACCTTGATAGGGCTCTCTCTTCCGGACTTGGCTGTACGCATGATAATTTTAACAAACGGAGAGAGTGGTCTGCACGCCATATGAGCATGACCTTTCACAGTCCTGATGTCAGGGTATATCAGTGACAACATTTAAAGATTCATCTCAGCTTCAACTATGATTGGCTTGCGAGAGGAGAAGAGTCAGATAAGACTATTATGTTTATTGCTGGTAAATTTACCCATTTTTCTTGTCTTCAAGTATTCAAAGCCATGTCTTAGGTTAGAGTTTCAAAGAACTATCACTCAACCGCAAATCTCGGAAAACGGTTAGTTATTCAACATTCTCTATGAATACCAAAAAGCTGAACATCAAGCTTATAACTTTATTTACTTCCTTCGAAAGCCTTCAGAGGAACTATGTGGGACATTTGGAGCAAACAAATGAGCAAAGAAATAGGAAATGCACGTCATACAGAAGGCTTTTTGCTAAAAATCAGAAACATATGAGGTTTTTCTAAGGCCATGATTGTTGATATAACTACTTTTACTGTCAAGTATGGTCGAGGGGTTAATAAGGGTTAGGATTGGGGTAAAAGTAGTGATTAGCCTTACGAACACGCATTTTCTTTAAAGTTAATCGCAATGCTACCTGCTTTACAAAGAGGGACTTTCTATTCGCTTTATGATTCATGTGCCTCATTAAACACGCCAGTACCATCATTTGGCAGATTAGCTACAGACATACATATCATCAGCCAATTCTATTTTTTCCAATAAATGAGTAGGCAATCTAAGAAGAAATACCGGATCCCCCACATGAAGCAGTTTTAAGTACTTTAGCAATTTAAATGAAAATCAGTGCTGCGCTTTGATAATAAGTGCCCCAATTGCAATTTGGTCTTTAAACTAACCAGTACACGCCTTGGCATGAAGCAGCTTGGCACAAAACCCTGCATGTTTCAATCGTGTTACACCCAAAACCATGTGTGCAGACTGCACAATGACTATCATTTAAAAGATGCAATTCGATTAGAAAGCGGTAAGACAATTTTGGCAGATTATACGTGCCAACTGCTCAAAAGGCCTTCCAAAACTGAAAAGACCCGCGCTCACCGTCAACTGACCTTCCAGAGTCTCGAGGAACCTTAAAGATTTCCTCAAACACTTAAACAGTTCGCTGAGTTAGCGTTTGCAAAAGAAAAAGCATACTATTTGAGGAGAATAACGCAGACATTGACCTGATGACAAACCAATAACATGGAAACAAATCTTAATAATCTGATTACAGCGTTAAGGCATAGGCCAGTGAAATAAATGAATAATTGATTATCTGTATGTAATCTGACGTTATCAATTTCCTGGTGCGAGACATGTGTCGTATCGGGAGTATATTTAATCAGTTAATCACAAGCAGATGAAGAAGTGGATTGGACAAAGCACACCGAGATTAAAACCCAGGACCTAAGGTCATTGCGTTAGAGACGCTGCTACTATTTCACGGGAGTGCCAACCCTCGTGATAAGGTATGACTGGTTGATGACGGATTATAATCCAGAAATGGCCTTCCCGGCCTCGTTTTACTTTGTCGGATCCACTTATTCATCATAGCACCTTTGTCACTATGTGACAGTCATTGAGGGTTTGCATTGCAAGCTCCTTGGCAAAGCGGAAATTAATTGTTCCTTGACTAGATTGGTGATACACCTGCATTCATTCATCAAGAAATGGGGGCCATATTGCCTCTATATTGCCCGCAAGTTTTTCAGATATGTCGGACATGAGCAGGCCATGTCTAACATAGATAAGCACACCCCCACCTTGACAGCCGACTCTATCTTTTCGGAACAATTAAAAACCCATGGAGAACAATTTCCTGATCAGGCAGAAGACTTGTCGAGCACCGGACCAATTTGTTTATTGTCCTGAGCTTTCGAACTCTTACAGGAGTTCATCTTCAGAGATAAGAAGCAGCAACCAAAAGGAGGGTAATTTAAGTGGCCAAAGGCCAATCAGATGTCAGTGGTCGTCAAAGGAAAAGGCACATAAACCGGGAGGATGGAGGTCAGGGGAGCAATAATAGCAGTAAACAGTGAAGACTGCTGTCGTTCGGGGTCATGAGCCTACCTTCGTGGATAACCATGTTTCTCTTATGCAGTCGAGGCCCACGGAAGAGTAAGCACGATATTCTGACGATGATGGCGATACAGCTTTGAAACGTCAGTCCAAATACAATTTGGTCCACGAACCCGCATTTTCTTATTCTTCCTCTTATTTGGGAGACGATACACTCGATAACATAGCTGGAACCAAATCTATATATATATTCACTCAGAAATGTGCGAACACCGATCAAATAGGCTTCCGAACTAAACAAAGTTCATGTGGTGGTCAGAGGTCCCCAACGGGTGACCACCTGCAGTACTCCAGTAGTTTCATGACGTGTTTCTTTTTAAAGGGTGTCCTCTCTTCGTCTTACCTTCTATCCAGTAGCTCACTGACTACTCTCATCGCCAGTTCTTTAGGGATGGATGCAAATAGTGAGACAACGTCAAAGGACACCAGTATCTCGTCGGGAGCTATTGTGACGCCTTGGAGGTTTTCCAGGAAATGTGTTGACGAAACGGCTGTGTACTCGGAGGCTGCTGTCAGTTTCTTCAAATGTTTGGCAAGCCATTTCGCCAGTCCATATGTAGGCGTGCCTTTCAGTGCTACGAGGGGCCGTAGAGGAACATTGGGCTTGTGGATTTTGGGTAACCCATAGAACCGCGCTAAGGCAGCATCCTGTGTTTTGCTTTGTCATGGAACTACTGGAGTACTACCTAAGCACATCTTTCACTTTCAACGACTGTTTTTATGAGCAAATCCAGGGAGCACCGTTGGGATCACCCATCTCCGGCCACCTAGCGGAGGCGGTCTTTCAAGAAGTGGAAACTCGGGTATATTAGTGCTACAAGCCGAAATTCTGGATGCGCTACGTAGACAACACCTTTGTCATCCTGCACTGAGATGCTAAAGATAACTTTAAAAGAGAACTGTACTCGATCTTTCCACAGATTCAGTTCACGGTGGAAGAAGAAGAGGACGCAAAGCTCCCATTTCTTGATGTCCAGGTATCGAGACAGGCAAACGGAACGCTCGAGACTGGCGTCTTTCGTAAAGCGACAAACACGGAAAAGATTTGGCACTACAACAACAATCATCCCAGCTCGCATAAACGCAGTTGCGTCCGGACACTCTTTC
>JAYGXS010000809.1:0-19075 GCA_036362985.1 Ligula intestinalis
GAGTTTCTTTATGGTCCGCCGGTCCACATTCCCTTCGATGCCTAATAATAAGTATTAGGCATCGAAGGGAATGTGGACCGGCGGACCATAAAGAAACTCAGTGGTGTTGCGGGCAATGTCATCGACGGATTGTGAACTACCAGCAGCGCTCTACTGGCCCCGGATGAGTTGGGTAACTTAACAGCGAGAGCTCCTGCCAACCTTAGATGCTACATCACCATATTCTTCAACTCAACGTACATTTCAGTCATCGTAGGTTGGAAACTGCGTCGCCAAATTTTTATGATCTGGCCTGATATTTAAAATTCACAAGAATTGTATGGGTGACCGATTGGTCCAAAGCACCAACACGAAAGAGGAAGAGGACATGATCGGTAACGGGAAAATGTATGGAAAATCGGCATGTGCCAAAAACTTGTAAACCGATTTAAGTGCCAAAATACATTTTCAGTTCAATTTTTTCTTTTAAGTTGCTGTAGTGGTGATAAAACATGGAAAAAATCGCACACCGATTTTTACGTACATTTGCCGATCCCCATCACGAATCCACTTTATTTAAGTCGTACATACTGTTGTTGGTAAGCATCTATACATGTATACATAAAATAAATACCCTTATTTTACATGTCATTTTGTGTAACTGTATCCATGGAACGCTTTCTATCTAAAAAAAGTGTATCTCGGTCTGAATATAACTGTAAACTTAGAGATCTTTCAGATGGCCATATGTTCTCTTTTAAGCTGGTTCATAAAATTCGCAGATTTTGTCAGCTATGTTCTAGGTATTCCAGTTTCAGGATAAGCCTTTGAGGTATTGTACAGTTTAAAATGATTTTTTTCCGTTAGAAACTTAAATGCGCTTTCATCCAGCTCAAATTCTGCGAGTATAAAAAGTCAATGAATGATTCTATTTCATTAGTGAAAAAGAGGCCGAAGGCACGAATACTAGCCTCTATTTGCTACCTCATCCCACGGGGGGTTGCTGAGTTCATTTGCCGCAGAATAAGGATGTTACTGAAACATGCCCAGTAACCAGTTTAATTATCTGAGCATTCGTGTATTCCTTGTTGTTTACGTGTTCCTCAATGACATTGCCTGGTACCTTCAGGCGTACTGCAGTATGTTACAGGAAGGACATGACGTTAAAATAGTGGTAAGTAACCAAATCAATGGGTGTGCCTAACACTAGTTATACGAGTACGCGGACAAGTCGTTTTTAATAGTTATTTTTTCGGGAGCATTTAAGCCAGTCGTAAATGAACACATTTAAACAAACCCCATAATGAAACAAAGCAAAATAGGAATAAGGCATCTCAAGAAGTCGAAATGTGCGAGTGTTTCTCGGGCAGTCTGTATTAAAGTTGTGACAATGGGTCGGTCGTTTACTTCCAGCAAATCTTGGCTCCATATCTGTTCACCTATCTTTTAAGTTAGTTATTCAGCTTTTGTTGTATTCTTATAGAGATGCTAGGATATTTATCCAGGAAAGAGTCAAATATCCTACCTACACGATTTACGGTTGGAAGTAAGCTAGCCATGCTGCAGTAACTAAACGGGTATTCATCAAAAATTTACATACACGGCTTGGTAGAATATATGCAAGTTACGCTGAGAAGATTGTAGCAAAGATTACTCAGAACAAGCCACTTCGAAAAAAACATGGTTACTCAACGGTTCAGGTAACTAAGACGCCATGACTGCTGCTCTCATAATGAAATATGCACATAATCCATTCTGGAATTGCTTGGAGGTTGGAGATGCACCGTGCGGCTGCCCAATGGCGAAAGTCTCCCAACCAAAGTGCCGTACATAATTCATGGTTAAAGGTTTAATACTTTACATATCGAGATCCATCACGGATTCGTCGTCAGAGACATACAGAGATAACAGTAGAAGGTACTAGGTAACTAATGTCAAACAAATGTGGGAGAACATGATTTGATGAAAGAAAACCAGAAGGATAACGAATCACGCAAACATAATTGACACGACGATATATCAATCTGTGGTGGTACTGATTCTATGATGGGTTGCAACTATCCGCAAGCCAAGCTTCGAGCCGCAGTAGAAGGCATAAGACAAATACATGAGATATTTATTATATACATAAATATGAGTTGTTGTCTCGGGCGGCATTTCCAGAGGTAGAAGCACGGTGCGTGTTGACTATGTCAACACAAACTCGAGAGGGTGGAGGCATTATGAAGCAAGTTCTAGTGCGGTATACCGAGTCTAGTGGTTTATCCCGAATTTTCTAAAGGATGACAACCGCAACGGTCTGGTGACATGTGTGCTGTAATGGGATACCGACTGGTCTAACTTTATCCTAAGCTTTGGTGTGAATGTGTGCACTTATAAACTGTACAAGATTCTGGAGACATTCATTTCTTACTTTTTCCCCAGTAAGAAAATTATTGATGTCAGGGATGAAGTCTCCATCCCTTTAGCTTCCTACCATAGAATACGTAGACTCTCACGTCGTTTCCATCTACAAAACGAAACTTCCATTCTGTCTTTGATCCAACTTATCCTTGAGCAGGCTGACCGAAGAAAAAAGCAAGCCAATAAGGAAAAAGTTGCCAAGATTTTTTCGGTAAAGATAGCGGCTCTTCCCGTACTGTAAAGACTCATAGAAAAACATGGCATCCCACACTTCCAGACGCCTTATGGAACATGAGAACAAACATCAAGTTGCTGTCTGACAGTTTCAGTCATTTCTTGTCCAGGACGTTTTTCAAAAATTCGGCGGCTACCCTTCCGATCATCCGGGTTTGAACCAGCGTCGTCCTCGAAACCAGAACATTTACCCCCTAAGAGGTAACCATAGCCATTCCACGTTTTCGCTACTTTCGTCGCCTTGGACCAGATGGCCTCTCGCGCAATACAGGGTGTCCCAAAAAATGTATACATATTTTACATAATTGTAAAATTGGTGTTAATTATAAGTTTATCAGTACAAAAAGGTAAACATATTTACAAGTATCATTTTATTGTTTTTTAATTGAATTTACTCTAACTGACGTCCATGTTGATTATGAAACTGCTGACAACGCGAAGCAATGCAATCGTACACACCAGGAAACAATTGCCTTGTACTCGGATACATTCATGTTCAAAAGCTTCTCTCAATTCAGCTACTGTTGCAATAGTCAAAATGCAGTGAAGAAACAATAAAATGATGCTTATAAATATTTCCTTCTTAATTTTTGAAATAATACACTTATCATATACACAAAGTTTACAATCATGTAAAATGTATACATTTTTTTGGGACACCCTGTATTTTAAAGGCTGATGGCCATGTTATTTTTTCCGTCCATGCTGTCCATTTGCCACAATTTCTCAGCAAATGAGAATCAAGTTTGTGTTTAAAAATTTAAAAATATCTGAGAGGACCACTTCTTCAGGGAGTCCGTTCCACGCTCCAATGACCCTCTGAGAGAAGGCATTCCGTCGAACGTCGATATGTGCCGGTTTCCTCTGTAGTTTAAAGGGATTACCCCGCAATTGATCAGTCCGAGCCAATTCGAAGAAATCATCAAATTCTTGGGCGCACTCTCGGCCCATAAACAATACGGAAGGTTTGTATGAGGTCCCCTCGGAGTTGCCTATAATTGAGAGGTGAAAGGTCAAGTTCGGTCAGTCTGTCTTCGCAAGGCAGATAACCAAGATTCTTGACCATCTTCGTAGCCCTCGCCTGCACTCGTTCCAGGTACAGGTAATCCCTATTGAACCACGGACGCCAGGCCTGGACGGCATACTCTAAGTGGGACCGAACAAACGCTCCGTAGTTTTTCCTGAAGAGCTCCTTGTCAATGTTGAAGAATCCCCACCTGATCGCAAACAGCACCAGTGTCGCGCGTTTAGCTGCCTTCACACACAGAGTAGATGGTTTAAGTGAGGAATTTATTATAACAGTGAGGTCCTTTTGTTCGTTCACATTTGAAAGTGAGTGCCCTTCGAGGAGGTATTGGAAGGAATCGGCCTCCTCATTAGTCCTTCTAGTGCGGAGTCTTAAAATCACACACTTACTAATGTTGAAGTTTAAGAGCCAACAAGCAGACCAGCAGCTAAGTCGATTGAGAATCTCTTCAAGTGCTTTCCTATCGGCGTCAAACATGATGGCTCTCCAGAGTTTGACGGCATCGGCAAACATGATAGCGCTGCAACCTTAATCGTTGACACAACTACAGTTATTCTCAGAAATTTAAAAAGCATTGACATTAGAAGGATTATAGTGGTCGCTGCCGGCCGATGCCCTTCACTGCTTTGTCCGGCGTCATTGTTCAAAGCCAGCTGCCTCAAAGTTATCCAATGCCTCTGTGAGTGCTTACAGACGCACTGACCTGCAGAAACTTGACCTACCTCCACTTGGACACACACGTGCGTCTTGGTTCTCGCGGCTGCCCAAGCACCATTCAAACATGTCCCTTGTCCCCATCCTCGGCCGCCACACATCACTTAGGATAAAGGCACTCCAGCGGAATGACGTGTGCTCCGAGGTCATAATTCTTTTCATCTATTCTTCGTTCCTTTTTGTACAAAATATACTTTTCCTAATACTCTGGCCTCTACCGACTTCTTCTGAACTAAGTAACCATGATCTCAAGATCGCAGTTGCTAGGATTTAACTTACTTAACCTCTACGATAGGATAAGTAACTTTAAGTCACTTTATTAAGGGAAGAAGGCTTTCACCCTTGAGCTCCCTATTCATAACCAAAATCGCATAATAGGTCCACCGTAACAATAGTACATAAAACAAATGTACAAATTGTAAAGTGTATTTCAAAACTTTTCTAGAATATTGCTCGCTTCTTTGTAGCTTTTTGCGCGTTAGCTGACGGAAGAAAATAGAATCGAACCACCATTTCTTTACGAAAAGGGTTTTTTCAACAGAACATCGTGACCTGTCCTACGAAAAACCTTTTGAGCTTGCTGATATTGCTCCGTTGTGGCTTTACAGATTACCAAAGGGACTATTTTTATTGTTTTAACTTTTAATTTGTCTTTCGTTTAATCCCCCAACTATACTAAGGCCGCTTGATCATTCTCAACGCACCAGTCTCCGGGGTGTCATTCGTTTTTTCCTCTGGCCCGCATAGATGGAGATCGTCAGTTTTTTTAGCAATCTGAAATAAGCTATCCAGAAATATCGAAATTCAGCAAAGGTTTGCTTTGTTTAAGAGAGTTATCACCCGTTTTTTACATTCAGGATATCTTTAACAAATTTTGGGTGCTGACTTTGTGGAATGTCCCTTCCGCTCTAATGGCATTCCTGACCTGTGCCAGGTTTCATGCGAAAGGAAATTGTGTTGAATCCGCAGTTCGAAATTGGAAAATTCTGCAGCTGACAGCGAGCAACCGTTTGCCGGCACAAATTTATCTGGTACATAATACTGGTTCTACAGCAAGGAGACTGAAAACACCATGCACCTATGACGGTCCTCCCCCTTCTGAACTACTATCATTCCATGAGCGGCAGTTTTTTCTTCTAAAAACACCAGTTACTAGCAAATACTAATAAAATGTTAAGTTTTTTTGTTTCGACTGCCTATTCGAAACCCTAATGTTTATTTTTTTGATCTTGCCTGAAAATCGGACATCAATAAATAAATCAAAAATATTAAAATGAGTCTGGCAGGCATAAACACCATTTTATGCAATGATATTATAGGAGTTTTTGTAGACGCATCCACTACTAGATACTGTATGCGGATCGACGCATACTTTAAATCACTCTATTATGGGAAGAAGGCTTTCACCCTTGACCTCCCTATTTTATAAGCGAAAATCGCAAAAGAGTTCAACCGTAACAATAGAATATGATACAAATGTAGGCTTAACGTCAGCGATGAGTGTGAGTAGTTGCAAAGGGCTGCTACTGACACGATGTTCATGTTATGTTCCCAGGACTAGTAGGTGGAAGAAGGCAAGGCCGGTTCTGATCGTGAGAGTCTTTATTCAGGCTAACACAGAGACAGCGGAAGGGTGACTCAGCGTATCCAGTACAGCCTTTTATAAGGCGCTGGTCCTTCTAGACTGTTCTTGGCCTATGGGAGGAGGAGGTGGTTCTGGCGTGGTTTCTCAGGCTGTGGCACGTTCTGGAACATTGCAGTGCATGCGGGGAGTGGGCGTCAATTAAACTCACGACGCGTGCGGCCGGTCTGCCGGGATGGCTTATCTGGGGTGCGCTGTCAGCTCTGAGCCCAGAGTGCGTCACCGTTCGCGTCTCCATAACACCTCCCTCTTTTGAGAGATGGTCTTCATACTTCTTCCTGCTTGGGTCCACGACGAGTTGTTTGGGCCTTTGAACTTTCCGATGACTTTTTCGGACGGGCAGGGGTGACGACTTTGTCTCTACCCTGGGTGTCGGGACCTCGCAAGTATCACATAACACAGCGAGTACTATTTGGCCATCTGAGGAGAAGCTGCGTCGTAACTGATTCGCGTGCCGTTTGATTCTTCCTGCTGCCGTTTCGACCTCAAAAACAACGCCTTTCGCATTTCTGACATCGCCCTTCATCCATAGTTTCTCACCAGGTTTGTAATTGCGGGCAAACACCTCTTCTACCTCGCAAAAGTACTGTTTTGACGGGCTGGATGGCCGATCTTCGGGTTTTAAGTACTGCAGCCGTACATCGGGTTGTCGACCCAAAAATCGCTCTGCTGGTGTTTGGCCATGTGTTCAAGTCGTCAATTTTCACCCCAGTGTCCCACATTTTCCGCATCGCTCTCTTGAATGTGTCCACAAACCGTTCTGTCTGCCCGTTCGATTGGGGATTAAAGGGCGGTGACGTTACATGTCGAGCTCCTAATTTTTTGCATAACTGTTGGAACAGCGATGATGTAAACTGGGTGCCATTATCGGTCACATATCTAGAGATAAGCTCCTCCACCCTTTTTGCTGTGACGTCCGCGGTAGCTGCTCCAACATCGAAAACTTCCAGCCACTTCGACCACACACCTTCTACTACTAGAAACATTCGGTTGAAGAATGGGCCGGCGAAGTCCATATGAACTCGACTCCACGGTCTTATCACCTCTGGCCATGGCACAGATTGTACATTCGGGGGACTTTTAGCTTCACTTGCGCATGGGCCGCAAATTCGCACGAAAGATTCTACATCGTCATCAATTCCTGGCCAATATATATACCTCCGGGCCAGTTGTTTCATGCGGGTCATACCTTGATGTCCAGCGTGGAGTTCACGTAAAACAAGTTGGTTATGTCTAGCTGGGATCAACACTCTGCCGTCATACATGATGCACTATTCGGTTATATACAAATGATCCTTCTGGTTTCTTAAGGGCTTTATGGCTGGGTGTATCTTGTCTTCCCTGGACCAATCCGTTCGTATAAAGTCCTTTACCTGACATAATAATAATAAGTTGTATATTTCAGGCCCAACTGGCCTCATCAATAAACCAAAAATTCGATAACACGAAGTACTAGAAATAATTGGTTTAACAAACAGTATCCGTAGTCTATAGCTATAAGACGAGTATAACTGTTTGGAAGCGAATTCGTTAGATTCGAAAAAAATGAATATAGCAGTGTCATGCGGAAGGTGAAATTCAAGGGCACACACAGATGAGCCACATCGTTATCTAGATTCTGACTATGTATTCTGGTACCCACTGCCTCTGTTGGTAAGGGGGGGGGGGGCTTGGAAGCATACTCAGTCGAAGCTGAGCGTGGGTCAGAAAGATAGGCATTAACGGAATATTACTGGTATAGACGGGTTCCCGGCACTACACTCGGGTTCCCAAACCGGTGCGGCATAATGGAATATAGGGAACCCACCAGTGTATGATCGTGATGGGCACCGCCGTATGATATCCAAAAGGATCTGCTGCAGTGGTCACCCTTATGTGATCGGCCGTGAGAGGTCACCGTCGGATAACACCTCTAAACTCGTCGTCGTCTTGTTTCAAAGTGCTTGCGACCACAATGTCTTCCTGGTGTTCGTCACCTACACTCAGTCGTGATAAAGCGTCTAGACCTCTAAATTTCTGAGTAGACACGTACTGGATTTTGAAGTCATAACTCGGGAGAATAGTACTCCACCGTTGTATCCACTTGGCCGCATACTGCGGCACAACACGATTCATGCAAAATAAAAATTAAAGTAGTTGGTGGTCGGTGTGAAGCGTAAAGCGTCTTTCGTAAATGAATTGATGAAACTTCCGTACTGCGAAGATAGGCGCCAGGGCCTCTTTCTCGATTTGACTATAGTTTCCTTCCGCTTTTTTGAGTGATCGTGCGACACGCATCAAGGGCAGGATATTTCCCGCTGTACCTTTATAAAGAAGGACGCCATCTAGCTCATATTCCAATACATCCGCCTGTTCTTTCGTTTCTTTGTCGGCTTCGAAATGTGAGAGCACAGTTGACTCACTAATCTTCACCTTTATTTTTTCAAAGGTGTCTTGACAGTCAGGGGACCATTCAAATTTTACATCTTTACAAAGTAGCCGGTTTAACGGTAGCTTTAGATTATGTAGACCCGCAATGAATGGTAAGCAGTAGCTGACCAGGCCCATAAATGCCTGTAGCTCTCGAACATTTTGAGGACCCTTCACATTCTTAAATGCGGCAACTCTCGATGGATCGGGTGATCGTCCTGCCTCGCTTACCACAAAGCCCAAGTCGTGAATTTCTTTCCGCAGGAAATCGCTCTTTTCCATGTTGATTTTCAGGCCATAGTCAATGAGATTCTCCATGACCTTGTCAAGTTTCTCGAGCAACTCCTCGTCCGTAAGACTGACAACCAAAATTTCATCCAGATATGCCACAGTTCCAGGGACATTTGTAAGCATGGTATCCATTAACTGCTGAAAAATACGAGGTACCGTCTGGACGCCATAATTAAGGTGGGTATATTTGAACAACCCCTTATGTGTGTTAATGGTCAGCATTTCCCGCGCGGCTTCGTCTACTAGTTACTGTAGGTATGCCTCTGAATGGGCAATCCTCGCGAAAACTTTCGCTCCATTAATGGTGGCAAAAATGTGGTCTACAGTCGGCAAGGGGTAGTGATAGTCTTCCAATGCGTCATTCAGCCCGATCGAGTAGTCTGCGCATAGTCTTATCCTACCGTTAGGCTTCTTTACGGTGACAACGGGAGCAGCCCATGCTGAATAACTTGTGAGACAGATTATGCCTTTGTGCTGCAAGCACTCCAGTCCTTCCTCGACCGCTTTTTGTACGGAAAATGGGACGCGTCTACTTTATCTAAAGACTGGCTCTTTCCCAGGCTTTACCCTGAAGCTTACTGTAGTCTTTGTACACGTTCCAGATGACATCTCCATTTGCTTGGCATACTTCTGCTTCAGGTCCTCTTCTGTTATAGTTACCGCACAGCATATCTCCTGGAAAGGCCGATTTCAGAGACCCACTTGGGATATAGCCTTATTTCCAAGGAGACCAGTGTTCGACTTCGATACATAAATGTCAGACAAACAAGCCTTTTCCTCGAACGCGATAGTGGCCTGGAAAACACCCTCAAAAAGCATTTACGTATTATTTGATTCCCAAAGCACGGACGGTCGTTGGCTTCAGTTCTGGCGCTTCCAGAACCTCTCACATGCCTTTACTAATTATCTTAATGTCTGACGCTGTGTCAACCTGTAATGTACTAGGTTCTCCATTTAGACTGACCGTCAAATATTTTCTGTCTTCGCAACTGAGGACCTGTGATTCACTCAGGGTTATGGCATTACAGATCTTTCTTGGACTGAGAGATTTGGCGTGACAATAGGTTGCCTTATGACCGAGTTGGGAGCACTCGTAACACTTCCTACTGCGATAAGGGCAATCGGATACAAAATGCCACCCTCCACATTTCCAACAGGCTCTTTTCGGTTTCCTTTGGGAACTAAATTTCGCCCTAAGTTTGCTGGCTTTTGCTCCGTACACACGCACTGGTAGGTTGCTTGTGTCCCCGATCAGCCGAGTGTCGGTTTTGATGTCCATAATGCGAACGCACTCCTCTGCTAACTCTTGGACCGTCATTTCGGTTCTCTGATTTAATTGAGCAAGGAGGCGTGTACGGATGTCAGCGTCCTCAGGAAGCGCCAAAGCTTTCATAAACAGGAGTGCTTTTATCTGCTGGCTAGTGGCAGTTTCTAACTCCACTTGATAGCATACATCATTCAGTCGTCCGGCTAGGTCAAAGTAGTCTTCCTCTGGCTATCTCTCTAGCTTCAAACATTCGTAACGTCTGTGAAATAGCGACTTAAAGAAACTGAATAAAGACTTCAATTTCTTAACTGTGTCCGAAAGTGATATGTCAACCGGCTTCTCAGGTAAGACAAACTTTACGTACCGTTCGTGTTCTCTTTGACCAAGCTTGAGCAGTAGAATCTCCACCTTAATCTTATCCTATAGTTGTGCTCCCTCTGCAAACAGTCCTTCATATTTCCGGAACCAGGCCTCGAAATTCACACCACTGTCCGGGTCGTATGTGAACTAAGATATCTGGTCCTCAATCTGCTTTCTTTTTCTGTCTGTGGAGACTGGCCCCCAATTTCCTTGCATTTCCTTAAAAAGTGTCATGATGCTTTCCCGCTGGGCATCCAGTACTTTTTTCAGCGTTTCTTACATCTGTTCTTGGCTGATCATGCTGTGTTCGGCTGCGTCGCCAGTTGTTATGCCCCCAGGACTAGTAGGTGAAAGAAGGCAAAGCCGGTTTGATCGTGAGAGTCTTTATTCAGGCTAACACAGAGACAGCGGAAGGATGAATCAGCGTGTAGAGTACAGCCTTTTATAAGGCGCTGGTCCTTCTAGACTGTTCTTGGCTTATGGGACGAGAAGGGTAGTTCTGGCGTGGCTTCCCACGCTGCGGCACGTTCTGGAACATTGCAGTGCACGCGGGGGGGGGAAGGCGGGCGTCACGTGAGCTCACGAAGCGCGTGGCCGGTCTGCCGGCATGGCTTATCTGGGATGCACTTTCAGCTCTGAGCCTTGAGTGCGTCACCGTTTGCGTCTCCATAACTGTTCATTATATCTGCCACAGTTTCTCAGCAAATGAAAATCACGTAAGTGTTTAAAAATATCAAAATGTTTAACAATGAGAGAACCACCTCGTCAGGGAGTCGGTTCTTTGCTCCGATAACCCTCTGCTGGAAGGCGTTCACTCGAGCATCCATGCGGCCGGTTTCCTCTGCAGTTTAAAGGGATGACCCCGCAAATGATCAGACCAAGCCAATTTGAAGAAATCGTCCAATTCTACGGCGCATTCACGGCCTCTAACAATTCGGAAGATTTGGATGATGTCACCACGGAGTTGCCTATAATTGAGAGAAAATAGATCAAGTTCGGTCAATCTGTCTTCATAAGGCAGATAACCAAGGTGCTTGACCACCTTCGTAGCCCTCGCATGCACTCGTTGCAGCTGAAGGTAATCCTTCTAGAACTACGGACGCCAGGCCTGGACGGCATACTCCAAGTGGGTCCAAACAAACGCCTCGTACATTTTCCTGCAAAGCTCCTTGTCGATGTTGGTGAATCCTCGCCTAAT
This sequence comes from Ligula intestinalis, assembly GCA_036362985.1. Taxonomy (NCBI): domain Eukaryota; kingdom Metazoa; phylum Platyhelminthes; class Cestoda; order Diphyllobothriidea; family Diphyllobothriidae; genus Ligula; species Ligula intestinalis. The sequence continues at coordinate 11,525 of JAYGXS010000809.1, forward strand.
CGCAATCAGCACCTGTGTCGTGCGTTACGTTGCCTTTAGACACTGTGAAGATTGTTTAAGCAAGGAGTTTATTAGAACACCGAGGTCCTTAAGATCGTCCACATTTGAAAGAGGACGCCCATCGTGGAGGTATTGGAAGGAATCATCGTCCTCATTGGTCCTGCTAGAAAAGAGTCTTAAAACCACACACTAACATTGAAATTTAAGAGCCAACGAGCAGACCAGCTGCTAAGTCGATTGAGACTCTCTTAAAGTGCTTCCCTATCGGCGTCAGACTTGATGGTTCTCCGGAATTTGACATTGTCGGCAAACATAATGGCGCTGCAATCCAGGCTGTTCATATATATTAGGAAGAGCCGTAGCCCTAAGACTGTTGAAACTTATGTTAAAGATTCCAAATGGTAAACATTTGATCTGTATTTAGGTGGCTAAACTGGTTGCCGTATACTTACTGTTAAAAAGCTAGTCAAGGATAACTTAGGTTAGTCCATGCAAAATTTTCTCACAAATTTGTGGATGTATAAGGCATTTTGATTGCATCCTTATTTGGTTCCTACTGGCCGCAATTTTATTGCCGTAAGAACATTACCAGCTCCACTTCTTCATTATCGTTCGTCCGTTCAAGACCCGTTTCTCATTTTTAACCGTATCTGCTTCCAAATATTTATTGTTTTAGTTAAGAGGGCCCCACACGCGAATCATAACTCGGGCTGTCCTGAGAGGCCTAACTAACGAAGCTCCTAGCGAGTCTCTTCCCAAAATAATAAGGACATAACACGCAAAAGTGTTAAAAGGGATAATATTGAATAAAGGAACTGAACCGTAATAATTGTCGGCAAGTCAATCTGCGTAGGCGTAAAAGTGTCTATATCCGCGGGTTTAGCGAAGCCATTTAGTCATCAGCCAACCAGGAAAGGGTGGAGGTATTGGCGTCAGAGTTCGCGGGGAATCGATTAGCTTCGGCGTACGCCTGATGAGAGGGGGGGCGCAAAAGTGCAAGAGCGCTCAGAGCTAAGAAGATGAGTCAGCGCTGGACGAGCGACTAGACAACGGTTTTGCAGATGAGCAGGGGGTGAATGCGCGCAGCACCACCAAATTCAGGCTGCCACAAGGGAACTAGAACAAGGCAATTGGAAAGGCCACCGATGCATGCAGAGCGGGCAAATACAGCGACATTGAAGGGGCAACACCAGGGCACGAAAGGACAACCACGGACTGGGGTCTATCCTCCGTGAGGTCATGCCTGGTCAAAGGCAAAGCGCACGTGCCAAGCGTAACCTGAGGAAACGACGGCTGAGGTATAACGGCTGCTGGTAGAGACCACTAATGGCTGGTCAAAAAGGAACAATGATTACTGGCACTTAAATAGCGAGGTTGCAAGTAGAAAGGCATTTTGCTGCTGCTGGAGACAGGGGACTCCGTTACTGAGACGCGCTGCTGACGACCCGATATTCTGCTACCAAGCTACAGAGGACAGACAAGACGCTGCTGAAGACAGAGTTCATGCTGCTCACGGGCACAGAGAAGACAACGCTTATGTAATGGCAGACCTAGTGACAGTAAAGTCTTATCAGCTATCCCATTCTACTTGATCTTGCTCATACGAAACAGGGGGATATAACAAGTGTTGACACAGGAACACACAAGTTAGTAAAAGTTTTAATCGAATTTCATACGGCGCCAAAGATGTGCTTTACAAATAAACCTTATTATAACGTGAATAAGGAACCCTTGAAAATTGAAGATGGAAGCCGATAGATATTCCCAGAAAATTAACTGTGATAGTGCCAGATAAGTAGATATCGTAACAAGAATAATTAATCAGATTAAAAGTCCTCAAAATAACTTATTTCTACAATAAAAAATATCATTAAACCTTGATAACAGGAGCCTTAGTAGTACGACCATAGTTACTTCGAACATACTCTCTTAGTACAGAGGCGTAATTTCCCCTATGCCCAAGTATAGTTTACAAAAGCAATAAACATATTCAAAAGCCATTCCCTTGAGAATTTTGCAGATTTTTCCGTGCTCAAAAATCCCTTGCAAACATTGCCTTCATTAAGTACATTAAATTAGTTGTAAACCTTCCTTTCTGGTCCTTGCTGTTGGCCACTGCCCTCTACGATAGCAGAAAAACGAAGTCTCACGTCAAAAATGCAAAAAATGAATAGAATTTATTGGGAAATTTGACTTTTTAAAAATAGAATATCCTCTCTAGCTTTCCTCCGTATCTGCTTCAAGCCATGGCATTATATCATTTTGGAAGGGTGGCGGGTTTTCCGAAGATTTATTGCGCGCCAATACGGTATGGGTATTGAGTTAAGCACATGATGAGCTGCGTTTGTGGACTATTTGTCGTAGGATTTCACCACAAAAAAGGTTCTGAGGTAATTTTATATCGAGCATCAAATAAATGTGCTTAAAGGTTGAATTTTCCTACCCCGAACCGTCGTACGCCGCTGAGCTTCCGCCACAATGGGCTTGCATCCCGTCGATTGCGTTACCCGATGGAGCCCACAATTTTAAGAAGGACTCAGTTTTCTTCACTGTCCCCTCACTTCTGTCAAAGTCCGAGTCTTTGTTTGGTGTTGCGTGTTACCGTCAAATTGATGCCAAGGTATTTTTATTTTTATGTCAAACGCTTTCATAGAGAATATAAGGGTAATTAGATATCCCGATCATTATCAGGCAATTAAAAAATGCACTCGACTATTCGGAGAAAAATCTTCCTACTTGACCTTCAAATATTGCTATTGTTCCTTGCTACCGTATACAATTCCAGTATTTCATTGCTAATATATTAGTAAGATGTGAACATTCACATATAAACTCAGTAATAGCCACCCTAGTATCAGAGTCCAAAACTTCCCTTCATAAGCACTTGCTTTTCGTTTGGTCTGATTGGGCAGCAATGACAGCTGCTATTAATTATTTCCTTGAAACCTCGGATAACGTAGCGTACGCAACGTAAAAGCATTGAGCTAAGGCAAAAAATTTAAAGTCGCCAAAACCATTTACATTACCTTCTTTACAAGTTGCTTACCACCCTATATTTAGTCCTATCATTTCGGCGTTCGCGATTCAGTCCCAGTGAATTTGACCACTGACCGATTAACCTGATTTTTATGTGCATCTAGTCTACGCCTGACTGCTTGACTGCTACTGAATCCAGTACATCTGTTTTTTGCCTGAAACAAGACTTCTCAACTGTTGTCAATTTAAGTGTTAATAATTAAGGCAATTTCGTATGCATACATACAAAGTGTATCCGTTTTTCTATCCTTGGGTCTACTGTTTTTTCGCGTTAGTATTCCAACCACGACGCTATCCGTTATTGTCTTCTGAGTTCATAGTTTAATTTACAATTTCTAGAGCTTATTAAGCTTCTTTGCTTTAACGGAACGACTTAAATCACCTCTACTTCCAAGTTCTTCTATGATAGGAGAAAAACAGTTCTTTTTTTGAAATTAATCTATCATAGCATTTGACTCCCCCATTTGTTAGCAGCGTTGCTCGTCATAAATTCATAAATTCTAAGCCCATCCTTCGATCTGTCTATCGAAAGCATTTTCATTTGCCTATAAGCAATGCATTACTGCTTGTACTACTAAAAACATGCTTAGAAGGAGATCAAACTGCTCTATATTGAAAATGCGACCGTTTTTTCGAAACTTTGCAGATCTCCTCGTTTATTTGGTGATTGACCATGTTAAAGGTCATAAATCCGAACCTACAAACCCCTTTTCACAGTGGCGAACACTTTAATTCATGCAATATTTTGATCGGTTCAAAAGATTACACCAGTATTCGATGCTGCGCCACTGTACTACTACTGCATTTCATGTTAGTGTGAAAAATTTTTGACCGAAGGCATATTCTGACATGGTCCTCTAGAACGCAGTCTTCTGTCATAATTTCTCTCTCTTACCTATGCATGCATTTGTTGACGTATAACCTGACAAAATTCGTCGTAGCGATCAGTATTTTGACTTGTTTGCTAACCTATATGAATTAAGATATGAATCCACTATATTTTTTTGTTTCAATATATTCTTACAAAAAATCGCAGATACAGTTTAATTTTTCGTTTTATGCAGTCTTATTAAATCTCTGTTTTGCTTCTTTTTTAGGATTACTCATGCAAAACGGCTGAATCCACTCGAAACTCCATACAAAAAAGTGTTGTCATACTCTGCCGTGCGGTAAGCACATCAAAAAAAAAACAAAACGCGTTTAATTTAAGTATCTGAATTTATCCTTCTCATGCATTCTCGTCTCCCATAACCAAGAATATTTTCTTGCAATCAATATTTTCATATCAATATTAGACGAACTAGGCCAAAATAAACAGTTCCTTAGGTGACCTGGTGCGGTTATAAAAATTTACATAAAATTGTAACTAAAAATCCAGTGTTTTCTAGCCTAGCCTTCAAATATTGTATCGAAGAGGTCACGTTTCTATCCACTCATAGTGAAACGAGTAAAAAACTGCTGTCAAGATTCACGGAGGTCTTCTTACTTGCATTATAATAAATTCTCTCCTTTCTAACATCTATCACAGCACCTACACTTGTGCTCATTCAATGAGTTAGCTCATTTCCATTCTGTAGTTCCAAGGACCGAATAACTAGAATTCAATAATTTCCTCTAGCTCTTGACAAATTGTTACTATCAAGGTTTTGAATTGTTAGCCTGTATTTCGTTTCTAGTGAGGCAACGCGTCAAATTTACGGTAGTAGTAATGGTTTGCAACCGCTTCAGCATTCCTCTTTGACACTATTTAAAACTGTATGGGAAAAAGTACCTAACCGATACCCTGCAAACTTTCTTGTCGAGGCTCAGAAGGGTCTTTGGAGGCAGACGTTATCGTTAAAAATCTTCCGAGGTCCTCCTTGCTCTCTATTTAACAGTAATATTTCCAGAGAATTTGCAGCTGAAGGATGTGCTTAATTTCAAAACTGATAAATAAACCGATTGAGTTGGCGACCTTCATCATCCGAGACTACGCCCTTGAGGTTGCATATATTGGTCCATCGATATCTAGATCCAAATTCGCCAGCATCAGCACTGTGTGCAGCATTTTCAAAATCCCATGAGAAAAACTGCATCTGAGGACCGAACACTTTGGCGCGTCTTCTTGAAAAATATGTCTTTGGTAACGAGAGCTTGGATGTGAATAAAACCGTTCCAGGACTTGATAATTACAAAAATCTCCACAGTTCGAGCGTTTAACTTCATTATCTGCCACAGGCACTAACGATCGACGACGATGAATGCCACAGCGACGTCATTGAACATACTACCCATCATTTTGCATGACGCAATTCCAGGCAGCCCTACGACATAAATGTTAGGTCCTTTCATGCTCAGCCACTTGAGAATCTGTCTGTGTTTACCTCAGCTTCGCATCACTTAAACACAGTTGGATACCTGAAAAACGCTCGTCTTGCAAAACGTGGCCAATCAAACCGCGTTAGTTCACTGATTGGCTGCAGGCGACCTAGGACTCACACCCTGAGAACAGCAATCAACGGTGGCCACAGACACTCACATGCATTGACAACTCGTTAACTGAGCGGAAGCTCGTCCATCGAAACAAAATTTTCCGCTTGTGGCTAGCTCGTTACCTGAACTGCTCGTAGATGGGGCTGCTCGTCATCCAAGGCTCCACTGTACTCACAATGCTTGTCGACTTTGTCCGACTTGACATAAATGGGCTGGATACTGTAATAAGGAACGTCTCTTGATACAGAAGGCTTATTTCCGTCCTTAATGACACGCTTATTGAGTTCTGGTAGGTTTAGCATCTGAAGTATGTCTTATGAAGGTCCATATTTCGACCGCACAGATTTATTGAGTTTTTTACGGCGTCTTTTTATTGCTGAATCCGTGAGTGAACTTAAATACTTCCTTAAATATGCCGCAGACGGTGGAATCCAATAATGTTCGATAGCTAATACCCTTTTCCATTCATACTGCAATACCCTTTTCCGTTCATACTGCATGACAATACGTGAGTTCCGTTCTTTTAACTTTATTTTTTGGGCTCACGCCGTTAGCGTGCCTGACACGAGGTCCGTTGGGTGTGGTTTAGGTGGGCGCTGGCAGACGTGTGTGTATGCGAAGGAGAACCTAACTTGATGCGCCATGCATAGTTTTGTTACTATGCGAAACCTGGAGTAGGGTGCATTTAGTCTAAGTGACCGTAGAATCACTGTCGGGCTAACCAGGCAACCGAAAATCCGTTTCATGGTTCGACCCTTCAGACCTTAGCATTCACGATTGCGTCAGCAAGTACTTTGATCCGAGGATTTAATAATAAGTCTGTCACCAGGCTAGTCTAATTAGGTTTGACCACTCCAGGAAAAATAGAGAACAGATTATGACGGGAAGGGGGCGGTTTGTGAGCCCTTTCTAGCATATCTGACTGGAGACTATCCCTATCGCATTGGTCATCAGCGTGTGAGTAAAGAAAATGAGAATAACAAAGAGACCACGGGTGTGATCAAACTTCTAAGCAAGCAATCATTTATTCACTCTTTCCGACGGTGAGAGGACCGTCATGATAAAGAAAGAAGCATGCGTACTTCGCGGATCCTGATGTCCCTACTGTCACGATCCGCGATCTGCATTTCAAGCAGTCAGATTTTCGAATTTTACTGATACCTGCTGTACATAGTAGGCATTCGAGTAGCAAGATCAAGGAACGTTCGCAACTTCAAATATCCGATGACACTTCCTTGATCGAGTTTTCCAGCCATTTTATTGTTCGCTGCATCGCTCGAGCGGAAGTGTAGAGTGTGTCAGACCTTGCTGCATAAATCCTTTTCACATGTTACTCATTAAATAATTTTGGTTCGACCGACCACATCGTTTGAGGCATTTCTTCTATTCTGACACCTAGTCACAAGAGTGCCACCCAGGCTTAGACTGATTATAGCTCATCTAGGTTGCAGTTGCCAGTTATGCACTAACCTCCTTGAAGCTCCTAGATGTCCAGGCCGAAAAGCAATGTCCGCACTTATTGATAACTTCTCTACATTGCCGGAATTCGACTATAGAAATCGAAGGGCACCTGCCTCCCGCAACATCCTGGATACTTTTTCCGTCTGAGTGGTCCAAGGTGCACATTTTTTTTCCACTCTACCAATGAGACAGGAATTCGCATTGTGTTGGTTTTGACGAAATCTTTTACGTCAAAAAATGCTTGAATCCGCAGAACTGCCCTCTCAACGGTCACCATCTTTGCCTGAGTCTACCTCTTTTAGCATTTTTTCGACTGCATCGAAGATCTTGATGCCCGTTTTTGCCCTTACTTCCTTGAAGAAGTTCGCAAAGCGAACTTCTCTCTCCATTTTATTTCCGGACACAAGAGTCAAACTTTTTATTTGCAGTGTTTCTTTGCCCTCCACCGCCCCAGCGGTATCGTTCATAAACTGTACGTCGGTCGGTTTGACCAGCTTACTTCTAGTTTACCTAATTCAACGGACCTTTTAATTCTTTTTTTTTATTTCCAGCCCCTTTTTGGAATTCTCGTTGATCATGTGG
>JAYGXS010000810.1:0-19064 GCA_036362985.1 Ligula intestinalis
ACTTCTATCGAAGCCTTATCACTGGGTCCTAAGTTTTGTTGTCCCCGTCAGAAACCCAACCAACTAGAGCTAGAAACACAGTTCGAGAATCTGCTTAATCAAACGCATGACCTTCAGCCACTTTCGACCGAGAGTTTACAGCACTTTAAGTCTACTCTAGTTAACTGTTCGTATCAGTATTTAAACAGTGGCCAGAAACATCGGGGTCTGCTAACGAAGGCACACATGGAAAAATTGAAACTTCTTCGGCAGAATAAAGATATACTCATCACAAGGCCAGATAATGGAACGGGCGTTGTTCTAATGGATAAAACAGACTACATTGCAAAAATGCAATCCATTCTCTCAGACAAAGACAAGTTTAGCAAGACGGAAAAGGAGAAAGATAACACTGATGCAGTTGAAACGCAGCTGACTGATTGTCTGAAAAGACTTCAACAAGACGGTAGCATAAGCGAGTAGGACTTAGAGCGTCTCCGCCCCGTTGGCACGCACATACCTCGACTGTACGGTTTACCGAAGATTCACAAAGCTGGCGTACCCGTGCGTCCCATCCTAGATATGAGAAATTCGCCATACCATGCGACAGCGAAATGGCTAGCGGACAAACTGAAACCCATACAGAGTCAACTAGCCCCACACAGTCTCCGAGACACCTTCGAATTCGTAGACGGTGTGAAAGAGCTCGACCTGAACGGGACAGTGATGTTTTCACTGGATGTCTCCTCCCTGTTCACAAACGTGCCGGTCACAGAAACAGTAGATTACATCTGTGACTTCATTAGCTCAAATCACCAGGACATAGGAGTGCCAGTAAATGCACTCAGGGAATTGCTACTAAAATGTACCTTGAATGTACAGTTCCTTTTCGACAACAAGATGTACAGGCAATTAGACGGAGTAGCTATGGGCTCACCCCTGGGTCCGCTTCTAGCAAATATATTCATGGGCAAACTAGAGGCTACGCAACTTAGCCACCAGATTAATAATCTGATGTACTATAAACGTTACGTAGATGACATATTTGCTGTTGCATCAGACCAAACTGATTTCTCAGCTCTAATGAACAAAGTGAATCAGGTGCATCCATCTATCAAATTTACAGTAGAAGTAGAAGAATCTGGATCACTCCCATTCCTTGATGTATTACTGAGTAGAAGGGCTGATGGGAGCATTCAACGGAAGGTATATCGTAAGAAGACGTGGTCCGGGCAATACATCCATTTTGCTAGCTTCGTACCGTTAAACTTCAAACGTAATTTAGTACGATGTTTGATGCAAAGGGCGAAAAGGATCTGCTCGAATGATAGCATAGAAGAGGAGCTAAGGATTGTTGAATGTGTATTTCGACAAAATGGGTACCCCAGTCGTTTTATTGCTAAGCACATGGCTGAAAGGCCACCAAAACCTGCAATGCTAACAGCAGAGAAGAAGCGAATATTTATCAGGGTCCCATTTCAAGGGGACGGACCAAGCGAACTTCTAAGGAGGCGCCTGAGTCAAGCTGTAGCAACCACCTTCCCAGCAGCCAACGCCCACGTACTCTTCTCCACCGCTCCCATCCTATACGGAGAGATCAAGGACAAATTGCCAGCCCAGACCACATCCATGTGCATATATTCATTTACCTGCTCCTGTGGGGCGGGATACATTGGTCGCACGAGTCGGCGTTTGTCCAAAAGAGTCCGAGACCACATCCCAGCATGGTTAGGAAAGGGTCAACTAAAGGGTGTTAACAGTTCCATTCTAGCGCATCTGGTAGACTCTGACCATCGCGTGGATGCCAAAGAGGCCTTCCGAGTTATCTACAAGGTACCCTCAAGCTACTCAAAATTTCTTGGACAGCGTCTCTTGGCTACGGCAGAAGCGGCCGCAATCAGGCTACGCCGACCCATCCTTTGCGCCCAAAAGAATTTCGTCGCGGCACCACAGTTACCATGGTCAAAAGCTGCTAATCCAACAGCCAGCGGCTTAACACCTTAACCGACTACCAGCTCCCCCTAACGCGGATCAAATGTTGACCCCGTTTTGACCCCCCATTCCCCCTGCCCTGACAACCGTCCTTCCTTTTTTCTACTAACCCGCATAGTCAATTTACTTAATTACCCTATAAATGTAAAGGCCTGATGAGAATTATCGAAAACAAACGTATGTTCGCCAATTCATCTTCTGAATTTTTCAATGGGAATTTTCGCAAATTTAAGACAATCCAAAGATCCCGCGGTGTTGAAGGCGCTCTTGCCAGACATTATAGTTATGCCCATCAGGGATGCTTTGCTATTTCTAGTTAATATAATTTACCTGTTTTGTCAGTACCGAAGGTAGTGAACATGTTGATAAGTCGTTTTCATCAATAACTGAATGTTGCGTATTACATATTTACACCTTTCGCCAAATTCATGAACGTTATCAGTTGTCAAAGGCGTCCGTGATTATGCACTGTTTGTTTCCCAAGACGATATCGTCACTACTTCCAGAGCCATTTATGCCTCTTCTTTTCCAGTGAAAGAATCTAACAGTTAACTGCGGATTTGCCCTCTTTAATACTCTATGGCTGAACAGTTTAGTGACGATGCTTACTGCTAAACTGAAATAACATTTGACAGTTATCGGAGAATGAGGTCCTTGGAAGAAGAATAAGTATAGGCGTTTCGATAGCAATAACACGTCTGATAGACCACGGGATCTCTTTTTAATGCAATGATCCACGCAATAGCGTTTGAATCGATAGTGTTTTTGAGGTTGTTTGAAATCCTCTTGAATAACGTGTAAAATTGCAAAAGTAAATTTGGCATCAGCGTTAAATAAGTGCTTAGTTCAGTTCTTGGACTATTGTTTTGTATAGACAAACGTTAACTTTTAGGGGGCAAGAAATAAACGGTTGGGCAAAAGGCTACTACTATTTCTGCGAATACGTTCCACGTATATCCGAGTTTCTACAGGGTTGTACGTTGCCTATTCCTGCCTGCACTGTACCACATGTCCTAAGGGCAACTTGCTCGTAATTTTCACAAACACGATATTCTCAGTATCAAAGGCAGTAAACTTGTTCATAATCGAACGTTATTTTGTACAGAATATTGCTATTGTTTTAGGGCTTGCCACGGAAACCAATGGTAACGGTTTTTCGTTTATTTTTACTTAATTCTTTGATTGAATTTATTAGCATTTTTTTCTTTTTAATTATCGCATCTTTTGGAGATAATTTATATAGCACTTTTATGGTAAAAGTCAATATTATTTCCTGGTTTTCATTGCTATTTTTCTTTTGTTTTCTTTTCTGCACCCGAACACTGCTTCACCCATAAAACCCCTCAGGCCACCGGCCCCGTATCCCATAAATATGAAGGATGGGATTCCGTGGTGTGATCTTCAATAGACTGTTACCGGTTCTTGTAATGGAAAACATAAGCTAAACTTGTGTCAGAAGAAGCAAAGGCGTTCACAAGGAGGGGTTTGTTTTCTGATCTGACGCTTCGGATGTGCGTCTCGTCTAGCCATTTTTAGAAAGTAAATGCTTTGGCTCCTGGCTCTCGCGTACGTCGTCTACCCATCCAGTTTGAGCCGCGCTGTCTGCCTGGCGTCTCTAGTTGCTAAGCGCAGGCGGCATCAATCGCCTGGTAATTATCACCCTCACTCCGCTCTGCGTTGATACTGCCTGCGTGTACTCGCAATAGATAAAGCTGTATTTTTCCGATCACAATACTAGTGATCCGTGGGCACGACCTTAGGTGCAGGCATACGGGTTAACTTGGTCGGTCAGCAAGATCGCCTGTCTTGAAACTGCGTCCTAAACAGCAGACAGTGATACAACAGAAAACCGCACTCTAAGGTGACTTGAAATAACATGGGCACCAGGATAGAACTCAGCTTAGTTATCAGAAGAGTTGACTTCTGACAGACAGTGACCGCAGGTCAACACTTTCCAGAGCACATGCCTTCAATACGCCATTATTGACTGGTTGGAGTTCATATGTTAAGTCTGACCGGTGGTCGTTTTCTATGGCAACCAGGTTGGCAATAAGTATTTTATTTTCTCGTGGCCTTAGCAATTTATAGCTATATGTCTTAGGCAGACGAAGGTTGAAGCTATAATCAAACCGATACGAGTTTAGTTCTGGTACCTCATAGGGAAATTGAAGGTGTCAGACATTTTGGAAGAGAATGGCTTGATAATGTACTGTAGTCGCTAAGGGTCATGCAACGCTCATGATGAAATTTGGCTGGGTACTTTAGCCTATATTTGGTAACACTATTGTGATTCACTGAGTTCATTTAATTCTGCAAAACCTTTTTCGTTAGGAAAATGATCGTTTAATGTAGGTTTACTAAGAGAAGTGGAAGTATATTTTCGCGGAAATGGGAGTAGTCTCAAATCGGAGGAATTTCCTAGGCTATTACGCATGACAGAACCAAACATTTTATGCATGTGCATCATACTATGGAAGAAATTCAACTTAAGTAAAAAGGCATGAAACAAATATCTTTCAGAACCGAAAAATGTTATTCGAAGTTATTTGGTTGGAAGTGAGTTTAGGTTAACGGTATCACATTTACTTTCAGAAACAACGAACAATTCCAGTTTTAAATTTTTCTTGCTTTTCTTTTTCTTTTATGCCCTAAAATTCAATAATAGATTGGTTACAACAATTTGTTTAACCATCCCGATAACTTTGTGCATAGGCTTGAAATAGAAACAGAAACGCGTGGTATAAGTTCAATTTTGAGTGTGGGGCTGTGCGATTGACATTATTCATGTGAACCTGATTTTTCGTTTACGAAAAATGGCGGCCAAAGTGCTGCCGAGCAATTACTTAGCTAATATGTTTAATATAAGCAAGGCCACCGTATGCAGAATTATCAACTGTAAAACAGTGCCCATAATGACGAATCCTGAACCAAAACGATCAACAACAAAACGGGATGACGAAATAACTTTTTAATGGAAATACATTGGGGATCGTTCTTAAGAATTATATAGACCAAATCATCATTGGCAATATTTTTGCATCTATGCTCGGCCGAATTTTGCTGTTATAAATGCTAAATGACATTCTAAAAAATATTAGTATTTAAATATTCATTACGTTTTCTCATTTTGTATTTTTATCCTATTTTCTAACACTTTTGTCATTTATATAACGACTTATTATCCGTGACCTCTCTTTCAGCCCAGTTTCGGATTTGACAGTTTTGGTAAAGCATATTAGTTCTTAGATAATAAATGATATTTCATTAATCAAAATATGCCTCCTTCTAAGAATTTATGTTTGCTTTCACGCAGTATAACTTGTGGGTCCGTTAGATAAACGGTTTGCGTGCTACGACATTTTTAATGCAGACTTGACATTGTTGTAAGATCATTGGCGACTACTGTATAAGGCAATTCGTTCTGCAAGTTCCAGTTATTCGAAAAAGCAGGCAATTATAAGAACTGATGTTGCAACAGGATAAGGGTTTTTGGAATGAATGCTACTCTTACTGACAGCCAAGCGTTCCGAATCTTGAACTCCAGGATGAATAAGGTAATAAAGTCAGCCTAGTAGTCATTCTGGTGGATTATAAATGGTTGCTTAGGAAATCCTGCTTGGGCAGTCAACTTGCTGTCCCGCATTGGTAGATTCCAAGACTCCTTCAAAGTTCGACCGCGGAAAGAGAAAACGAACGCGTAGAAAATATAAGAAACTCAATGTGAGAACGGACATGTTTTATAGCAACATTAACGCTCTCTTTTCTGAAACGTAGACCCAGTTTTTAAAGGAATCCCTTTCCGCGTTCTCATGAAATTCGATAGGGAAAAGAAAGATGGTCAGGCCGGTTCAGTGTGGAAGCACCCATGCGCATGCAGCCTTAGGCTGGTGGTGTGAGGTTGTGCCTATGCTGCCTGCTAATACAGGTAGGTTAACATGGGTCTGTAGCACATGTCTGACACACCAGCCACAGCAACAAGCAACATCAGCATGCGTGGTCGCACATCATTAGGTTAAGATTTTAGCCATGCCCCTAGTCTATCCTAGCTTTTGTCAGCTGAATGAGGGATGACATGAGTATTATACAGGATCAAAGGACCGACATCAATATAGATATTTTTATATCGCTCATGTTCGTATAATTGCAAGTTCAAGCAGTCAAATGAAACCTTATCAAATTGTTCGCTAAATTTTAAACTGAGCTCACGCTGGTGGCATCACAAACTAAATGCGCGGTCGGATAGTACTCGACAGTTATGTGTAGGGACACACCCAACCGCACTGACTGTCCGCGTGTTCTCGTCAGATTTTACTCAAATAGCGGTGGGCAATGTCGATAGACATTTTTGATAAAATCGCTTACAATATGCAGAAGTGGGCATATGTCTTGAACATCACTCAGAACGATTTATTATAATCACTAAGACGTGTGGAGAATTAGGCTGTCGGGCACATGGCTTACCGCTGCATGTGTAGGTCAGGAGCATGAAGTGACTTACTTGTACTTGATCCTGTTTTAATTTCTGATAAACTTGATTTCAATTGAAATTTAATAAGTAGACTTAGAGGAAATTTTACTCATCCACGGTTCCCAGGCTTTAATCACATGTTCAAGTTATGGCCTTAGGATAGTACGGAAGATTTTCGAGAAACAGGCTTAATCACAAACCGTAAATGCCCGCTTGATGGCGTACAACATTTAAATTGCAGTTTTAGTCACCTCACAATATTGTGTATGAGGTTTGAGGTTGACTGTCATCCAGGTGTCAAGATCTTTCTGCATTTCTGCTTCTTAAAGTGGCATTTCGTTCAGGTGGTAGGGTCACGCATCAGGAACCGGATTTCGATTTTTCACGCGCAGCAGAGTGCATTTGTTCGAAATGAAGGACAGTAGCCATCTATTTGACCAATCGTTTACTCGAAAAAGATTTTCCTGGAAGTGAGATGCACCACATATTTGCATGGTTGTGGGCCGATGGAGTAATACTGGATTATCAGCAGTCAGTCCAGTGTGCTTTACGATTGCGACCCTCTCCCAGACCTGATTCTTTAGACCTCCTGCCCAATGAAGTTTCCTCTTGCCTCCATATTAGTGTAACGGCAACACCATATCTTTCATTTCTCGTTATATTTAATCCATCCCTAGAAAATTCTTAAAATCCTATATTATATCTGTCAGTTGCTATTTTCATCCCAACCAAGCGATTATCTCACGATTTACAGATGTCTGCACTCTCCTTAGCTGTCGATGCTTCATATGTAGTTAAGCAAAGGTTATAAAACAGCAAAATTGTACAACAGTCAAGAATTTCGGTGAAATTGCCAATCCTTCTATTCAGAATAAGTGGTTGCGAAGTTTTTCTCTATGCGCAAGATTCGCGACAAATATAAACATTGCGTGCTCTTATTTGTAGAAATATATGTTACTTGTAAATAAACAGGAGTCCAGAAGCTGTGGTCGGACAGGACATGCGCGTTTTGTTTAAATTCAGATTTTTTGGGTATTTTATTAATATAGCCCTGCGCTCTTGTGCTCTGTTGTTACAGTGGCATAGTTCCCCTCAACTGACAAAAAAATGGCGAAAATGAGCCTTAATTTTTTCTGCTTCCTCCTTTTACCCTTAGTGAAAAAACCTCCCTGCATTGGAAATCCGTCTCAGAATTTGCGGACATCGCATGAGGAGATATGTATGCATATTCAATGGCTGCAGACACACTGTATGTCTTTCGCGAATAAACGGTAATTATAACCACAGAGCATAATGATAATACATAGTGTGTAGTTGAAGTTGCAGTAAAGTCGTAGGTAATCTAGGTGACATACTGCTCTGTATTCTGTCTTTAAGAGTATAATGTGGAATTTAGATTGCATTTTATTTGAATGCTATCTCTAGATGATGTTACCCTCTTTTGATTGAAATGGCGGAGAGACAGACATTTGAAAAACATTTTTTATACTATTGAGTCTTTTGTGTCCGTACTAATGTTTTCTCATAAACGTGATTTAAATTAAAATTAAATAATTGAACTTAGAGGCCCTTTGGCTCACCACTAGAACGCCAGGTTTACAAGCACTTGACATCCTGGCGGTTTATCAACCACCGTCCAACGAGCGACAGTCAGACACTAGTCTGATAGAGGAAGTTGAAACATTTGCCATGCAATCTTATGCCATGATTATTGGAGATTTTGACGCTCCGCATATCGACTAGAACCTGAGTTCAGCGCCCAGGTCAGAACTTTGCTTCCATCACCGACTGTCACGCACGGTTTGAAAAGCCTTTCTATCACAACACATCTTATCTCCGACCAGGCTGCGTGAAGTTCAAGAAGCCAACTGTCTGGGCATTGGTATGATGAAAGCGCTTGACAGTTTAGACGTCGTAAATTGTTAACTTACTCTCGGTAACAGGGATCATGTAGTGGGAGTATTCATTCGTCTCTGTACCTGATCGTAGCGCGACCGTCATACATAACATATGGTGCAGAAACCCTTCTCAAATGAGAACCGAACTGCGCAGGTTAGACTAGAAGGAAGACGTTGTCGGATGTATCCACGGGAATTGGTCGTATTATACGGACCAATCCCCAGTTTCTGCTCCATATCAAAAACGAAAGCCACAAATAGGCCGCAATGGCTAACAAGTACACTGAAGAGGGAGGTTAATCGTACACGAAAGCTTTAGCCATCATATTTTAGAGAAAAGATCACCGAGTCGCAAAACAAATAGAAAGCGCAGAGAAATAGGGTTAAGGGCCCTGTACTAAAAATCCACTGAAATTTCCAGAATGACCTGATAAAAGTGCAGTAGGAAATCCAAAGAGTTTCTACAACTACATCAGGCGGTCCCCTTGAAATAGGGACCCCAACTCTCTGTTAGAAACGGACTAAGGTGTTTAAGTTTATGAGAACAAAGCAAAGGCTGAGCATCCATCCGAGTCCTTTCAGTCGGTTTTTCCGAGGGAGGTCTAGCTTATCCTTGCCAACTTTAGTGCAGCGGAGATGCCGACCATTGACTCAGTTGAGCACATGGAAGTTACTGCGCGGCAAGAAGTTCTTAAGCTCCAAGACACGAAGTCGGCAGGGACGGATGGCATACCTGCAAAGCCATTGAAAGAATTAGCCGTGGATTTGAGAGAACCCCTGCATTTATTATACATGGCCTCCCTTATTTGAAGCACACTGCCATCCGGTTGAAAGACAGCGTGGATCTCAATCAAACACAAAAGTTGGAGTCGGGCGTCCGCAAACAGCTACAGGTCAATAAGCCTTACTCTCATGTCTTGCAATATTATGAAGCGGACTGGCAAAAAGAGTTGATTAAATTCTTAGAGTGTCATCGACTTCTTTCTGACAAACAGCATGCATTCCGTAGAGGACGGTCCTGCTTGACAACTTTGCACTTCTGTCTAGAACAATGGGCCAGAACAGTTGATCAAGGAAATACAGTGCATGCAGTCTTCGTAGACTTCAGAAAGACATTTGACCATGTGCCTTATCAACGTCTTCTATACAAGCTCAGGCGTATGAGGATAAGAGGCAACCTTTTTTCGATTGATCGAAAGCGTTCTGATCGGTCGAACGCAGACCGTATGTCTGGGTGATCAGCGATCGGCGGAGGTGGCGCCTGATAGTGGTGTTCCTTAGGGTTCCGTTCTGGGCCCTATCCTCTTCCTGAGATTTTACGACCACTACATAAGCAGAATAGACTGCGAAACCGTAATGCTTGCCGACGAATTAAAACTCTGGGAGTTCGTCCGCAACGAAGGTGATGAACCAAATCTGCAGGCGAATTCGCACCAACACGAGCAATGACCAAACGAGTGGCTTGCGCCATTCAATATCGCCAAATGTAACCGTATGCGCTTCGTATTACCAACCCTTCGTATCAGAAGGTGTATCACCTATATCGCACGCCGTCGCTAGACCTAGAGACCCAGAAGGATCTAGGGGTGTGGATCACACCTTCACTAAAATTGTCATCAGTCAGTATATTTGGAGTAAATGACCGAAGCCATTAAAAACTCAATTGAAATGGTACAGGAATGCATAAGTTTTTGTGAAATATGCAAACATTGTTACAGATCGCTTTTGTTGTGCAAAAGTGCACAAAAATAATTTGGAAAAATGAATTGTTGAAGAGATGAGGCGTTTGCGGAATGGCAGCGTACAAACGTTCGCTGAATATCCAGTCTCTGTGATCTTCTAGTGTAAATAAATATGCTATTCAAATCAAAGGATTAGTGTAATTGGTCTTAATGTTATGTCAAATAGGTGTAAGGTGTTAACATATGGTTATCCAAACGTCTCTTGAAGATGTCAACCGTGGGTGCATGCACAATAGACTCGGGCAAGGAGTTCCACTGTTGAATGACCCTTTGAGAGAAGAAGGATGAACGTTGGTTTGTTCGGCTTAGATTTTTCTTCAACTGGCAGTCATGTCTTCGGAGGTTCCTTCTTGGGGCCATTTGAAAGAGATCCTACCATTTGACATCCAGACCACTTCCCCTAAGTAACCGAACATTTGCTATAAGGTCCCCTCTGTCTTGTCTATAAAAGAAGGAAAGAGGTTTAAAGCAGTCAGCCACTGTTCATAGATGGACTGCTTAAGTTCAGGGACCACCTTGGTAGAACGTCTTTGAACACTTTCGAGAATCCGCATGTCTTTCTGAAGCCAGGGCCGTCAAGCCTGTATCGCATATTCCAGATGCGGCCGCACGCACGTTCCATATACTTTTCCAAAGACATCGGTATTCAGGTTAACGAACGTCCTTCGTATGGCGCCCATGACCGACATTGCGCTCGCTGCGGCTTTGGAACTCTGTGCGGTGACACTAAGATCGTCTTCAATAAGAACACCTAGGTCTCTTTGCACACTTACGGTTTCAAGTGGTTTGACTTCCAAGATATAATGTCGCGAGAGTGCAGTTTTGCGTCGTCTTGCTGATAGTATGTGCATTACAACATATTTTGTGGGGTTGAAGTTCATGCACCAACTGTTGCTCCAACGTAGATGATGAAAAGGAGCGGCCCAAGAACTGATCCTTGCGGAACTCCACTTTTGACAGGTGCCCACTCTGAACAGTAGCCACATGCAGTAAATTTTTGACTAAGGTCTCCAAGGAAGTCTTTAATCCAGTTCAGGAGATGCCCTGTTATCCCAAAGTCGGTCAGTTTTTGGATGAGTCACTGATGTGGAACTCGATCAAACGCCTTGATGAAGTCAAAATAAATAACATCTACTGGGTGTCCTTCATCCATGGATTTTGTCCAGTGTTCTAGCGGTGTGATAAGATTTGAAAGACAGGACCTCTTCTCATAGAAACCATGCTGGACTGAGCTGATTTGGCGGTGAAATGAATCGATCGATCAAATCAATTTTTTTATAATCCCTTCCATCAGCTTACAGCAGATGCACGTCAAACTAACCAGTCGGTAGTTGGTGGGATAGCGTCGTGATCCCCCTTATGGATGGGTACGACATTTGCCAACTTCCATGTTTCAGGTAGTTTACCAGCTTCGATCGATCTTCGAAAAATTATACTGAGTGGTTCCGCTAATTCCTCAGATAGTTCGTGTAGAAGTACCCCTGGGATATCATCTGGTCCAGGTGACTTGGCCGGATCCAACTTCTTTAACTCTGTCAAAACTGTCTGTGGTGTAAATAATAAAGTGTTTATAAAGAGTTGTTCACGGCTTGTGGCAAAGGGCGTGGCTGGAGAGGTGGCTCCGTGATATGGACACCTTGGAAGAATTCTGAAAAAAGTTCGGCTTTTTGAAGGCCAATACTCACAGTTTCGTTGTTTTTGCCTTTTGAAGTTGCGATATGGTCATGGTTCTTTTTAGAACTTATGATGTAGGAGTAAAAGGCTCTGGGAATATGTGCCGCCTCTTCCAGGAGTCGTAGTTCATACGAGGCTCGTGTTGCTCTGATGATTTTCTTGCAGAAACTGCGTTGTTGTCTCTACTCCTGGAGCTTTTTTGATCCTTCGTCTGTTGAAATATCTTCCACAGCTTGTGTTGCTTACGGATCTTCTTTTTTACCGCTTTTGTCAGCCATCTTTGTCTGTTGCCCGTCGAACATTTCTTGAGAGGACAGTACAATTTGAGCAAGTTTTTCATTCTTGATTCAAAGATATTCCAACATTCATTTATACCCCCTCGGAATAATTCCGTTCATCTTGTAGGCCCAATCGTCAACTTCATTGTCTCAAGGCATCCCCGCAAGACATTTCTAAGTGGCTTTGAGCTTCTTTCAGGGACAGCTTCCAGCGTTGATTCCCACATCCATGTCATATGATCTGAGGAACCTAGGGGTGGACCTACATTTATTTCGTCAACACTTTCCTCACTTTTGGTAAAAAGCAGATCCAGACAAGTAGATCTCTGACCTTCACGCATTCGAGTCGTGGTTCGTACATGCTGAAACAGGAATTCGTCAAGTGTCATGTGTAATAGCATTTGATTGAAACCTTGTCTAGAGCCGTTAGTGTTCATCAGATCCCAGTTAATGGACGGGGCATTGAAGTCGCATACAATAATGCTCTCTTGTTTCCGACACTCTTCACGAAGTCGAGTGAGTAACAGCTGATCTTTTTCCGCAGGTTTATTTGGAGGCCTTTGACGTCGGACAATCACCCCATTGCGTATTTCCAGGCCCTACTCTCCTTGTTCTTTCAAGGTGGCTAAGTGCGCTTTGAAGGTCCTCCATTTTTATCCTCTCCTTTACCATGTACTCCTGTTGGAACGAAACCGTCTTGTGGTCGGGGATTTCTCCTGCCGTTCGCTCGAGCAGGAGATCTCTTTGAAGCTTACTCTTCAAAATTAGTTTTAACGGCCTTGGTTTCCTTCCTTGAGATTTGGAGTTGTACTTAATATTTATTCGAAAATGCTTCAGTATCAAAAATTCATCCTCCTCATTAATTACTTCTTTTAAGCACTCCCTTAAGGCCTTGGTTCCCTCGTCTATTCTATTCTTTGGACTACCATCAGTTGATTCAGGGAGCCCATGTAGAATAATGCACTGTGTACTATCCACCTCAACTGCGTCTCGAGGAATTTGTTGGATAGTCCGGCTGATTCCAGTAGGCGCCTCGGTGCTATTGCCATGAGGACTTGCGAGGCCAGACAGTTCATTTATATGAGCAGTTGCTATGCTGGGTACATCCTGCACTTTTGTCCGGAAAATGAGCCTATAATTGAATCAGACTTTCAAAAACTAAGCGACTGGAGTGTTCAGTGGCAAATGCCGTTTTCACCAACAAAATGTCATCTCATGATTTTTGGACCACTAAAACTTGCCCCCATAATGTTCAGTGGTCAAGAAATAAAAGAGCTAACGTCTTTAAAAGATTTGGGTCTTAGCTATTCTTATACTCTTGACTTATCCCCACATGTTAAACAAATCGTACCAAATGCCAATCGACTATGTGGTTTCATAAGTAAAAATTTCACATCAATTAAATTTAAGACTTAACTTTACAAAATGTACGTTTTACCTATTTTAGATTACTGCTCAATATTTTTCAGTACCATGCCATCAGATGACAGACAGAAACTAGAAAGAATCCAGAGAAGGTTTACCAGATTTCTGTGTAAACGCGATGACGCCCGAGACTCCTATACAATAATGTACAATAGATATGGTCTTAAACCCCTATGGCAAAAGCGACTCCAAAATGGTTTAACTTTCCTATTTAAAGTGACACATAATCATAACATCCTAAGCAATAATATATTAACAAATCAAAATGGTTCCCGTCCCACTAGAAACAACCAGCATATAATTCATAACGTTAAAACTAGGACGGCCCAGCGATCAAATTTCTACACCATAAGATACGCGATCATATGGAATGCCCTACCCAACGATATTCGCAAAAGCCACAGTTTAACCGAATTAAGAAGAAAGATCAAGCAGTTCTTCTCAAATGATATGATGCATGTATTTCTGAACAAAGTCGGACACTTTGCAAAACGGTTCTTTGACATCCAATTCGGACCAAAAGGGATCTAACAGTCCAGGAGAGCTCCCTCACATTATGGGGAAAACTGGCCACTGCTGGAGACTTTCCAGACAATGGTTTCCAACGCTGATCTAATCAAAGCTTAGGCAAAATTGTGCCTTGTCTCCTTTTCCAGTCCATACAAATAATAATCAACAAAAACAAAAACTAAGAACTAATTTATCGATTCCAATATTCTTCGTCTATAACATCTCAATTGTTATAAAAAATATTATGACAGAAAATAATTTTCGCTACTATATATTGTTACCTCTTATAATGTATCAGAAGTATAAATGTTAATCATGTAAATCTCAATCTCACTTTCATATTCGACAAACGAAAGGCCAAGTGTCTTCTGCCGATGCACTTGAATGACGATGGTGCTTCGCAATCAGCTTCCAGCTGCCTCGACCCACCTCAGACATCTGCAACGTCCCATCTGATTATCAAACTCCTGCCAATGGACAACGATTGTAATCTCCGTATCGAGCAGACCCATTGTAGCGTCCGAGGCGAGCAGGGTACACTGGTTGCACGTTAACGGATTCGGTATCGGCGGCTTCTGTTCGACGGACTTCCTGTCTTCGAATTCCTTTCCTATATGGGGTTCTTCATCATCACAAATAGAAGCACTAGAACTAGATTGTCGGCTCATATCCGAAGAATATAAGTGATAATAGGGAAGTAATGTTTATTAAGGAATACAAGTGATCGAGGGGCGTAATGTTACAATGAAGGGGAGTACAAAATAGAGTATAGAAAAGTCGACGAGGAGGGGACGTAGCGGAGTCGGGAAACGGCGGCGTGCGACGGTCGTGTCCTCCAATCAGCGTCCTGGTAACACGAGAAAAAGGCAGGTAACATTAAGGTTATCTATTAAAACAAGGGAGGTTCGGTTTGGGTCGTTACATAGCCCCCCTTTTAAGGTAAAGCACTATCTTCAGTGCTGATGGTGATAGAGGTTGATGGAAATTTGACCTCTAAGGCGACTGCGGGGACCTGGTCGGGTGGGATGATCGTGAGGGTGTCTGGTGTACAAATGGGAAGCTGGCCACGGTACGGCTCGAGTTTGTCGAAGTGAGCCGTTAACGAAGAGAGGGTGGGGTCGATGGCGTCGCGGAGTATTAGGGTTGTAGAGGAAAAGGTATCGAGTACGGTGAAGGGTCCTCGCCAGGGGTGGTGGAATTTAGCGGAGGTTCCGCGAGGATGATTTCGGTTATAATACAGCACTAGGTCACCGGTTAGGTATGGTTTGCCTGATATGCGAGTTTCGAAATGGTCTTTTTGGCAGGTTGCTGATGCCCCTAGTGTGTTGCGTGCAGCATTGTGAGCGCAGGGGATAACCTTCCGGAGCCTGCAGGCATACCTATTAGGCGGAGTAGGATCCGGGGAGGGAAGTGGAAAACGGAGGTCGGCCGGAAGCCGGATCTCACGACCTGTCTACATATAGTGTGGGGTAAACACTGTAGAGGCCTGAACGGACATGCGGTAGGCGAGCATACAAAAGGGTTGATGCAGATCCCAGTCGTGTTCGTAGCCGTCTTTAGGGAACGCAAGCAGAAGGTTATGTATGGTACGGTTCGTCTGTTCGACCAGACCATTACCTTCTGGGTGGTACGGGTTTGTGCGGGCTTTCCGAATTTCGAGTAGGTCACACACGTCCTTGAGGAGTTGTGATTCTAAGTTACTTCCGCAGTCGGAATGGAAGCAAATAGGAGTTCCCGAACGACTGATCCATGTGCGACTGATGGCGTTAGCCACCGTGGCGGCTCTTTGGTCAGGTAACGGGATGGCTTCGACCCATTTGGTGAAATAGTCAACCATGACTTATATGTATTCTAACCTTCGATAGGATATGTAGAGCGGGCCGATGATGTCAAGGCCAACACGTTCACCGGGGAATCCAGTGGTCATAGGCTGTAGGAGTGCTCGGGGAGCTGTATTGTGTGATTTCAACGAGGAACAAATTGCGCACCTTTGGCAAAAATGGATGACGGATGAGCGTAACTGTGGCGACCAGAAACGTGAGTGTGCGGCTTTTTCTGTACGAAGTTGGCCACAGTGTCCTTTCTCCGAGTGCAGCTCCGTTAGGACACCTTCGATGAGGCAACCTGGGACTATCGGGCAAAAGTCATGGGAATTTCCGTCTTTATAAAATAGTACTTCTTGTTCAAGCCAGAGGTTCGGCCACTGGTTCAGCAAAAGGCGGGCGTT
Organism: Ligula intestinalis; assembly: GCA_036362985.1. Classification (NCBI taxonomy): domain Eukaryota; kingdom Metazoa; phylum Platyhelminthes; class Cestoda; order Diphyllobothriidea; family Diphyllobothriidae; genus Ligula; species Ligula intestinalis. The sequence goes on from JAYGXS010000810.1 coordinate 16,194, forward strand.
CATACTAGACACGCGCATTTCTTGTTCGTTAGGTTTCCGCCGTTCTTCAATCAGGTGACCGTAGATGATGGCCGTGTCGGGATCCCTAGCTTGTGCCGTTGACCATTCATAGCGGGTGGTTTTTGCTAAGTTTACGGCGAAGACCGATTCCGGGAGAATGGCTGCGACTGTAGTGTCTGTGTTGGCAAAACGGAAAAGTGCGTCGGCGTTGCCGTGTTTAGTGCCCGGATGGAATTCGGGTTTGAAATCAAAATCCTGTATGGACTCTTGCCACCGGGTGAGCTGATCCATGGGGTCTTTGAAGGTTTGGAGCCATTTCAAAGTGTGGTGATTGGCTTGCAAAATGAAACGTTTTCCGATAAGGAGGTGTAATAATTGTTGAAGGAAAACGATAATCGCTAGGAGTTCCCTGCGGAACGTGCTGTAATTGCGTTCAGACTTTGTTAGGGTTTTGCTGGCGAAACAAATAGGGTGCTCACTGCCGTGGGAGTCATTCTGTGACAACACGGCGCCTATGGCAAACCACTGGCATCGATATCCAGTATAAACGCCGGAGCATCTTTCTCGATGTTTAGGAGTGCTAACAGGGGCGCAGAGCATAGGGCCGCTCGAAGGTCGTTAATGCGGTCGCGCATTCTCTGGACCATTTGAACACACGATCCTTTTCCGTGAATTTGTGGAGGGGACCGGCGATGATTGAAAAATTTCGAATGAACCGACGGTAATAAGAAGCGAGACCGATGAAACTCCGTACCTCTGCTTGGTTGGTTGGCACTGGCCAAGTGCGAATGTGTTTTATGCGGTCGGGTAGGGGTGCGATGTGTCTGAGGGATATCTGGTTACGGAGAAATTCCACTTCGAAACGAAGAAAAACACACTTCTTCGGATTCAGCGTGAGACCGGCATCGCGGGTGCCGCGTTGCAGAGACCAAAGGGAAGTGTATAAAACTCAAATAATCCTTGTGGGACCGTGAACGCTGTCTTCTGTCGGTCAGCCGGGTGTAGTTTGACTTGACAGTATCCCGACTTAACATCTAGGGTCAAGAACCATGAAGCCTTGCCGAGTGAGTCTATGGTGTCGTCCAGCCGGGGGAATGGAAATGTGTCGCGTACGGTGATTGCGTTAAGGCGACGGTAGCCGATGCACAAGCATAGAGAACCGGCTTGTTTTCGGGACCGAGGTTATGGGCGAGGCCCATGGGGACGATGACGGCTTTATAATGCTATTGGCTAACAGTTCATCGAGAAATTTGTCAAATTTCTCGCGACATCGCACGGAAACGCGACGGGGGGGGTTGCCAGACCGGTTTTGCATCACCGGTGTCAATCGTGTGTTGCACGAGGCGTCTCCGGCCGAGGTTACTTGTAGACAAGGAAAAAAGTTCAGGGAAAACGTAAAGGATATTGCTGAGTTGGACATAAGCGGCAGTACCAACAGTAGACGGCGGGGGAAGTATTTCGTCTCAATAAGTAGGGTCTAAAGCTACGGCCACCATAACCGTGTTGTAAAGGAGTTCGAAATGCGATTTAGGTGCGGAGGTAGGGTGAAGGTCAATGCTTTCGGCCAGCTCCACGCGTCTATCGCGGGTGTGAATAACGCAATTATAAACGCTGCGGAAATCTTATCCCAGAACTATAGGCCAGGGGCTATAGGAAGTAACCAGAACATCGTGGATCACATCGGAACCGCTGAAGGAAAACGGTAAGGAAATAAAGCCGGAGATCAGTATTTGAGTGCCGTTAGCGGCGTGAACAAGACGGGGCCGTGATTATGGTCCTTTTTGGCTGAAGAGAGATCTCGGAATGCAGGCCGGGGTAATTAGCAAGACATTGGCCCCTGTGTCTATCAAAGCGTCAAAACGTTGATTATCTGTTAAAATTGTTACCGTAAATGACGATGCGGGTGTAGGTTGAACCAAATAAATATTGCAAACGAATGACTCACAGTATGCATTAAGGCCGCAGTGACGTGCTTGGGTTCCAAAGGCAGCGCAATACGGACATCCGTGGTTGTGGTCAAGAAAACGGACTGGTAAAGCTGTTTTCTGTGCCATCAGTTGTGAGTCATGCGGTTGTGTCGGCTGAACACGGGGTGAATACCCTCGGTTCTAAGGCGGACACGGTGTGTTGGTTGAGGGTTGTGGGGCGTCGAGATGGAAGTCATCGAACTGCCGACACTTGGACAAAGCCGCAAGGAGGTCAGTCGGCGTCTGCAGCAGGAAATGGTCTGTCACTGCGCGGTTGCGTAGACGCTTGGTGAACCCATACAAGATCTTTCGGTTTAACGCTGTTTTGGGTATGTCAGGGAACGCAAGCCGTGCAAAACTCTTCAAATCCAGAGAAAACTCATCTGCCGATTGGCGGGGTTGTTCATTCAGGCGATTAAACCGGTCAGCAGCTACACCAGCTGACATCTGGTGGTCAAAAAGCGATTTGAGGATGGTTTTGGTCTCGTTCAATGTGGACGTTAGTGTAATTCCTGATGAGAGGGCAAGTTCGCATGCATGAGGGGCAGGAAATTAAATGCAAAGCGTGAGTGGTCGGATGGGTCAACGTCTGCGAGGAAAATATCTTAATGAACGAGCCAATGATTGAAATTTTGGGCTGCTTGGAAAGCGGCTGGGGCGAGTAACGGGTCAGCACGACGGATGGGGGCCAGTGGCACGCGGTGAATGACGACGTCGGGTTTTGAGGTAACCACCGGGGGTGAGTAGCCATTGGTCCGACGTGCAGTGTTCGATTCCCGGGCCATTTACATTTTCGTTGACTTTGGACTCTTTGATGAGATCTATTTCCACAAATGGTTCTGAAGGATTTCGCTTAAGGAGCATGGAAACCTCTACGGTATTCTTTACATTGGCCCTGTTTCGG
>JAYGXS010000811.1:0-19055 GCA_036362985.1 Ligula intestinalis
AGTATATGTCCCGTCAGTCCAGCAAAACATTACGATCTTTATGGTATTCTCAGCGGATGTACTCAGAGCACTGTAATTATCAGATGTCATTCCACGTTTTAGATCAAAGGCAGCAGTTTGCAGAGTGAGGGTATAAAGCCAATTTCAAAATTTATAAAAAAACCATTGCCGATTAAAAATACACCCACAAAAACAGGTTTCTGCGGAATTCATATTCAAAACTCAAAATGCATCATGGTTTTCTCATCAAAAGAGTTAATATTGAATTTCTCAAAACCGATAGTGAAAATGATGCCTGTCAAAAGAACCGAAATGTAAGGATGAGGTTCCTGGAAAATTACTAATCAATTGCACAAGTTATCGTAGGCTTGCTGTGGAATGCATCTTGCGTAAAATTTGGCAGCCTTTTTACCATCTTCAGACGCCACACTGCAAACAACCTATTGCTTGATGTGCCCAAAGCCTCGTGGACCAGTTGAGTGAGGTTAGGGAAAGTGAGACCCGGTAAACGAAGTGTTTTGTCCTGGTCGGTTCCATAATAATGGGTAACCGTTGGCCTCACGGGTATGCCTGCTAACCTGACCTGTAGAATATTTGCCCTTCAAATGTCAGTTTCCCCATCAGACCTGCTATTGCTACTTTCTGAAATTTAAAGTCGCTATTTCAGTTGATAATGCAGGCAAAGGAACGTTGGCTAGGGCACAGAATATGTGAGTTATGAGTGAGTAAAAATTCTCAGTTGCAAAAAGAGTACCTTATTCCGATTCGCATCTGTGTTCTCACCTTTGGAGCAACACTGACGGACACTTGGCGGAGTTCAGCCAAACAGTTATACTGAAATAACTTTCCATCACGTACAGCATGCATCCTATTACAGTCCCTTATTTCTACTGCTGCCAGGTTGTCCATTCGAAATTTGACCATTTGCATTTTCGATATATGTCTCCATAATGTCAGCGGGAACAATCCTGTAAGGCTGTTTTCAACAAAATCTGCGAGATCAACAGAGCCCCTGGTTTTTTGACATTTTCTTACACCTGAGAGAGAGAGAGCGAAAGGATGAACAAAAGGAAGCGTTAAGATGGATATAATGGCTTAATAAGCAAACGGACACCTACCGGATACTAGAGCACGGCTAATGAAAAATAACCATACTAGGAATGTTCAGTCACCAGTTTATCTTCATTTCAATACGCAACATTACAGTTTACGAAAATACTTTTTTTACGTAAAAATCTAACTTTCAATATAAATTCCGTGCACTCAGCATATTCACACTTCGACTTTGATTGTCTGGGATCTTTTTATTCCACCTAGGTTAGGTGACTAGGTTTCGTGACACCGACAATGAACTCTGTGCGTTCACATATGTAGTTGTTGTGAGCTTCTGGCCATCAGTCTAGTTTGGCAGCGTGATCTTTTGACCCGAAATACAAAACAGGTCTTAGAAAAAGAATACGATCGGGAATTCCTCAAATGTGAATGCTTCAGGTAAACTACGCACGAACTCTCAAGGCAGTAACACAGAGCTGACCGTCTTATGTTTCCTAATGTATGACAATAATAAATTTTATTGAAAAAAAACCTCTTGGACGCCGTCGTAAGGTGGACAAAACCTGCTGCAAACTTCTTATTCTTCCTTTTTGCACTAGATGCTGGCTTTCTTTTCGTCTGATTCTTGTGAAATGGGGTCCTTGTTTTCGGTAAAAAAAGTGCACCTGTCATCAAAGGTGCAATAATATCCCAATATGAGCTAAACGACATGTGAAGCTTTTACGTTTTAATGATCCATAATAAGAGGAGATTCTGATTTATCAGCCGTGTAGAGTCCAATCTTCCGGGTTTTTATATCAGTCAGTCTATTATGGACACGGATAATCGAGCATCAGTTAGCTTATATGTGCCCTACTAGCATACGAATTTTCTTCTTCTGATGTCGAATATAATCAGCAAGCTGATAGCAATTAATATTATCATGTTCCGATAGAGAAAGCTTCTCTACCATCATCGTTTTAGCCACAGATGAGTAAAAAGTGAGCATGGGTGTCGTATCCCCCAACTCACTATGGCTGTCATTAAAAAATGCAGGAAATGTCAGCGGTAGTTGTTTCTCTTTGAACTCCTCTAGTTACACTACGATTTCACTGTTTGCTTGATAAACAAATAGCTCCCTTAAAAATTGTATTTAAAAAAGTCAGTTTCTGGCAAAAAATATGTCTTCAGCAACTCTTTATCTGGCCAAATATTGGCAGGGAAAAAGAAAGCTGTACAAAACAATTGAAGTTTGAACATTTAGAAAAATCAATCAAAAATATATAACAGTCTGACATGGATGCCGATTGGCCACTGCGGACTATGTCCGTTTGCGCAAGTATGCTTGATCGGCGTTTAGGATGAGCGATTGCCAGTAGTGGCTAGGGGGCGAAATGTGATTGCCACCTGGCTTCGGTTTCAGCCACGGAAATGTAAGGGCTTGTGTCAGGCTCTTCTGACAACACAGCACTGGATTTGCTAGCCGTATAGCTACGATGTCCGCTGTTCCGACGAACGGTTGGCGCAGGCTTACATAGTCTGCAGTGGCCAATCGGCTTCTACGTCAGATAGATATTGATTGTTCTTTACTTCAAAACTTAATTGCTTTCTACAGTATTCATTTCTATTCAGAACAACGATAATGCAAGGAAAATTTCAGATCTATTTTGGATGTTTAACTGGTTTTTTAACTTCAGGGGATTATGGAATACTCTTAGGCTTTTTGACACAACAAGAGGTGGCAATATATTGAGAATGGACGACTCACCGAATGGATTGAAGCAGCTAGAAACACAGCATGCAAACGCAGACAGACACGTCACTTTCAACCACATCTTCTGCGTGAGTGTATAGAAAACAGTCTCCCAGGTTGGCAGCAAGGAAATAAAAGTAAGCCTTTGAATGTAATGACACATCGCGGACTTATCTCAACAAATTGCAGATCCCTATTTAACAAGAGTGTGGAGTTATCCGGACTTATGTTAAAAAAGGGAGTACATCAAGTCTGCAGTTATCTGTCATCTAGAGACTTGGCTTAATAGTGATATTGATTCGCAACTCATCATTCCGCCGGACTTTTTTTGTTTTCGATCGGACAGAAAATCCTTATCCAGCAGCAGTGGTGGTGGAGTGGCTGTCTTTGTAAATCAGCAACATGCACAAAATATGAGCCCCAATTATCTTCTTCGGATAATTTGGTAGAAACCATTGCTGTTATATGTACTTGCCAATTTTCAAGTAATTTGAAAGGGATAATTTATGTCAGCATTTACATATGATTTTCTTTCACTGAAACTTGCAGTACTGTCTTCCGAACATGTTATTAGTATAAGTGGTGATTTCAAGCGTGTAAGTCTTTGTCCCCATATATTGTTAGGTTTCGATGACTTAGTTACCTTCAACACTCGTGCTGACGCCCCCATTGATCACATACGGTCCAACCACCTCAAGCTTTATGTGGTCAAAAATAGAGCTCGGTTGTCAGGCATAGATCGTTCTGTGTAACTGGGCCTGCTAACCATCTATTGTAGTTCGAATAAAGGGCTGTTGGCAAAACCCGAGAGGAAACTAAGTGTTTGAGACGTGTTCCCACATAGTTTTTCTTTGCTCCAGACCGTCATATCTGACAAACTTTCTGCCCTTCTTGAGTACTTGAATGTCAAGTCATGATCCAGTTATCTTATGACTTTTTAACTGACATTTTTACCGTCTGCTCTCTTCTCGACACTTTTATGGTTAGATCTGACAGAATATCTTCTCCCCACCTAAAATATTTGACTTGCCAAAAGGAATTGTTCTACAAACTGGGTCTTCGAATTGATTAAAGTAAATGAAAATCCTATTAAAGCATGATATTTGCAGGCTGAACGACCTTTTTCGTTATTTAGCTTTTTACATCTTCATCTCTTCTCTCCTCGGACGAAATTTTGAAGAGTCTTGAGTGTCTCACTGGTCAACGCAATACACTAGCATATGTAGACTTGCTGACTTAGACTGAGATCACTTTAATGCAAACTTCATCCACACTCCCACTGCCCCCCAATCTGCTGACAAAAAATATTTCCTTATTACCAAGTGTATTTGTTCCTGCGTCTGTGGAACCAGTGGTAAAACATCTTAAAATGTTCAACGTTCAACAGCTGCACGGCCAGATGGGATCTCGCCGTTTCTCCTGAAACCCTGCTCTTTTCAGGTAGCCCCTGCGTTGACACACATCTTCAACTTGTCCTTCATGGAGTCTTAGGTACCTAACAAGTGGCAATCTGTGAGAATCATTCCCATCCCGAAAAAAAAACTGCTTCTTTTGGTCCAAAATCCTGTCGTTCAATCGCCTGTTCTATTTCACGATTGAAACTTGCACAACGAGTGGCCTTAGACATAATCAAAATGTTTTCTTCCGATTTTTCCGATCCCTTGCAGTTTGCTTATAAGGCTACGCGCAATAAACAAGACGCTGTTGCACCGGTAGTTCAGTTTGTTGTAAGAGATTTACATAAGTGCTGTCATGCGTACGGATGTGCTTTACTCGACTATCCTCCAGTATTTACTACGATCCCACGATTTCTTCTCCTTTTATAAAATTTCTACAGGTGGTTCTCCCAGCTGGGTTGTCTCTCCGCTTGGGGACTATTTCACCCTCTGCACTCAATTCGTTCAGTGCAGAAAGCGAAATTCCATGGTCCTTACTTAACGAACGAAAGTCAGTCCAGTGTATTTTTTGACTGCGACTCATTCTGCCTTACGAAGTATCCTCTATCCAGAACCTTGGTGTAACTCTTTTATCCAATCTTACATTTGCTCTGCAGATTGCAGGCCTTTTTATTAAAATCAGTAAAATTTATATTTTTAATTTTGGATAAAAGTTTGCGGTGGCGTGCCAATAGAAAAATACTTGCTCCCAACGAGAAAAAAGGTAGTTTGTCAAGAGCAACACACTTGTTTTACGATCAAGGCAGAATATTCCCAGAACCATACCAAAATATTCTTGTTCTCAATTGCCCCCTGGGTCTAGATCCATCTGCAAGCACATTTAAGTTGTAACGAGGAAGAGATTTCACTTCTCAAGGATTCTTATATCGGTAAAGCGAAGCCCAAGGATTTATCTGTCGTATATAAGGCAAAAACTCCATATCTAAACTTTATGTGCTGAAACTACCATGATTGTGTGCAACTGTGCAAACCAGAAGCCAAATGCGAAATTCGGCGCCAGATGGATTCGAACTCAAAACCGCTCCGACACAAAGCCGCTTCGTTAACCACTATGCTACTAAGGTACGGCATGAGACAAGATCTAAAAGCCTTACCAACTGGATGCGCCCGACGCTAGTAGGATACTATTGTGGCGGACATTTTGTCCACTCTCAAAGCTTGCTTAACTTGTCGATGTCATGAAAAATATGCAAGAGTGTATGGAGCAGACCCTCGTTTCAAAGGAAGAACTTGTGGAAAAAATGAAAAGTATGAATGAGTTTATCCAGCAGACTCTCCTTTCAAAGGAAAACCTGGCAGCTTCCACGAAAACTTGTAAAACACCTCAGAAACCTACGATTGTGCCCATACCTAAACTGCAGGTACTCATAGTTGACCATGCAGCCGTAGTAGAGGCCAATCTAAACACCGCCATTGTGGACGACAAAAGGACGACTGCGTCACCACATAAAACTTAAGCTCCCATTAAAAATGACAAGACTGTGCCAACACCTAGCGTGAAGGTCCCTATAACTGCTATGCCTGACCTCGCGAGCACACTTAACGTCAGCAGCAAAGTCCATACTGGCGAAATATTGACTCCAGCCAGTCCGAGCTCGAGGCCCACTGCCAGCCCAAGCTCCCAGATTGCAGGCATGGATTCTGCGGCAAATTTGGAGAACGTGTGCAACACCGAAATTACGTGCATCAATGAAGGGCTTGGCCTCCCACATACACATAGCAACAGAAATGAGGCCCATGCTGGGGAACCATCTACATCGGCCAGCGCGAGCTCGAGTCTCACATGAGCAATTATGATAAAAACTGTAGAAAATGTCTTACAACCCCCACTGGGATGACAACATTGTCTAGTTGCTCAGGACCTAAAAGAATGTACTTCAGTCAGTTCAGGCCATGATGGAGGAGAACATTGTGTCATTCAATCATGTTTTCAATAATCTGTTCGACCCAAGTTTGGACTTTTCAGTTCTGAAAGCATTTGGACGGGAAAATATCCGAAGAAACCGCAAGTAGGCTTAGACATTTAAAAACTATGATGTTATATGAGGAACACGTTCAACGGATCCCATCAAAGAAGACTAGCCTTCGTATGTCGCATAAATAAGCTTTTTTTTCAACCGGACTTCTCCTCTTGGGATTATGACAAACCCACTATGGGCTCCTCCTGACATGTTTCGAAATCTCTAAGCACAGACCATCCGATTCAAGTATACTCTCTCCTCTCCCAGTCCCCCCCCCACCTTCACTGGCGACAGTTTTTCTCCTCAAATCTCTCAAAGGTCATCCGAACCCCTAGACTTTCTTAAAAATTCCTACGGGGTTTTTTAACCGTTGGCCCTGCCTTACACAGTTTGAATTACTGGCAACGTCTTTGTTCTTAAATACTCCGCTGAACAAATGCATTGAATAACTTTTCCGTACCAGTAGGGATTTCAAAGGTATTTACATACATTTCCCTCAATAAAATCCGACCTGATCCACCGCTTGCGTACATAGGACGCACCGCATTTTCTAGTCTGGCGTTTTGTACGTGCCTCTATTCTCCCCTTATTCTTCGCTGCTCTCCAGTTATGTTTTAAGCATGACGTAAAATGTAGCCTCCGAATGATATCTTAAGCTACCAGTGCTTTTTAGCTGACATTATAATACATCGCAACTTTAACACGGTCAAGCAATTTACTAATCGCATCCTTTATGAGGTGACCCAACCTCTGCACTCTGAACTAATGGCTGCGAAGTCTTCCCGTCCAGGCTTCCGTCATATGTTTTGCCGGACATCAGCATTTCAGCATTCTGTGCTCCCATGCCTAGAACGCTAGCTCACGTGTGAAGAGACGGAAATTGATAAGTTGAAAACTGACCTGTCTCCATATTAGATGTACATATCATTTAAAACTTTAAGCTCGAGCATTACATGACCTTTTAACTTTGAGCATGACCCGTTACTTAACCTTTCCTTAGCTCCCCATAAACGGAACAAATTTTATCTGATAAATGTAAGATTTTTCCTCTGAAATATAGCAAGCAGTTCTCTCTCTCTTAACAAAAAAGACACGTGGGTAGCGCTTTCACATTAGGCATTCAACAGGAGGAAATCTTTAACAGTGACTCAACTTACGAGTTTCCTTCACGAACTCTCCCCTCCTACGATTGGGAGTTAAAGACAGACTCCCTTTGAAGGCCACATCAATGTGCATTTACTCTTTCACTTGCTCCTGTGGAGCGAGATAGATCGGCCATACAACCAGGCGTCTCGAAAAGGGGTTACGGAAGCACATACCGAACTGGCTAAGTAAAGGTTAAACTAGATGGATCTCGAGTGCATCTAGTCGATATGAACCATCAAGTCGATACTAACAAAGCCTTTCAGGTGGTCTACAGGACACCATCTAATTTTTCCAAAGGCCTACGTCAACGGATGCTTGCAACAGCCGAAGCGGTAGCTATAAGGCTAGCAAATCCAGTGCTGTGTTGTCAGAAGACTCTGACACAAGCTCTGTCACTTCCATGACCTAAACCGAAACCAGGTGGCGATAGGATTTCTCCCCTACCAACAAGCGACAATCCCTCAATCAACACGCTGATATGGCTTTATGAGGAGGCAGGGGGGTTAAGCGGAACTGTCAGATAGTTGTGTAGGTCGCAATTAAAAGGGTTACATTTCATTTAATGAAAAATATCAGAAAGTGCCAGCGTAGAACTCTGTATGCCGGTGTAATATCCAGCGACGGATATATTCTTCCCAGTGCCTGAATTCAACACACTCTTGGCTTGTCTTGCTCCACTCGGGCGTCGTCATAATGCCTACAAATTTAGATTCGTTTTGAGCGCGCTTCGTAGCTGGTGGATAGTTACCTTGTTGTCCTGCAAACTTGCCGACCAAGTGACGTTCATGTATGTGCGAGCAGGCGTTCAGTCTCACGTGAGAAGTAGTAGTAGTAGTAGTAGTAGTAGTAGTAGTAGTGGCAGTATTAGTATTAGTAGTAGTAGTAGTAGTAGTAGCAGTTGTAGTAGTAGTAGTATTAGTAGTAGTAGTAGTAGTAGTAATATAAAGGCGTTTTTTTGTAGATTTCTTCTTGGTGCTTATGCACGGTCACAACTGGAATTCATACCGTCTAAATGACTGTGCAATTGTCATTTAATTGCAGCCAAATTAAATACAATGTTTTTGCAGCATTCCAGATGGAAGAACAGGGAGAGAGAGACGAGCTGGCCACCTCTACGCTCCCATACAACCACGAAAGTTCGACCGTCGATTTTGCCGATATCCACTTCAAGCTTAAACAAGTTCAAGCACGTGGTGACTGTGGTTAATTATTGTAAAAGCAAACGAGTTGGGTCAACCCCACTCTCTGACCAGCTTTGCACCGGCATCCGACGTCCAGACAGAATCAAGAAGGCTAGAAAAAATATAATGCGGGAGGGCGCAGACGGCTGGCGTGACAAACACTCAACACGCTTACAATACTGTACGTCTCGCTAAGTACGTTCCCAACAGGGACCATCGCAAAGTCCACATTAAAAGGGAGCCATTGCAAATGACCCGCAGGCAGCCAGTTTACGGGACAAGGCACACCGGACCGACCTTGGTGGCCGAGTTAACTCGCCAGCTTAAAACACTACCAGGAAACAGCTGCTAGTGGTCCGTGATAACTTCAATCGCATCGGATTTATTATAGTGAGCGAATAAACTTGCCTAAGGTTGGCCAAACTCTCTTCCCCACCGCCTGTCAAAGACAAGGCATAGCTGTCGGCCGCTCCATGTGGGAAGGCCGCAACACTCATACACGTACAGTTTTGATCACTCCCAATCCTCTACAAACGGAGTGCTGTTATCACCATAATCAATCGAGCTTGAACACATTGTTGTAGCTTTGTTGTCTCCTGTCCATACAAGAAAGACCGTGAATTATTACTATTCATCAATTCCGACGACTCGTGCGTCAACAGGCACGCTGAATTGGATGCAATGTACGACAACATCCGATAAGCATGGAAGAGACGGCAGCCTTTGCGGACTGAAGGAAACCAAAACCAACCACCGCCAACCGCACAATAAGTTGCAGAAGGCAATTAGTTCCCGACTGACCACATAATTACATGCGAGTAACAACTATTTTCTTGCCAATGTAACAGAACATGCATGTCCCAGGAATCAATTAACAAGAAGAAGAAGATTCGATTGCTGGGACAAAATGTTTCGTCACCCGACGTTTGGAAATCAGTCGCAGATTTATCATCATAGACATGAGTAGCGGAAACAAATAAAGCATGGACAGGAGTTTGCAGTATTTATAGGATACAGTCATTGCAGGGGACACCGATGGGTTCACCAATTTTTGGGACTCATAACCGAGGTGGTACTGCAACGGCTGGAGTCACTGGTTTTCCAAGACCACAGATCAAAATTCTGGGCGCACTATGTGAATGACACCCTTGTCGTCATTGAACGGGATCACGTGTTGACGTTCAAAAAACGCTTCAACAGCGTCTTTCCGGAAAACAAATGTACGATGGAGGAAGAAGAGAACAACCAGCTGGACTTCCTGGCTGTCCGTGTCTGTCGCAAAAATTATGGATGTCTAATGAATGTCATATTCCGGAAAGTGACAAACACGATGCAAGTACTGAATTACAACAGCAACCATCCAATCAGCCATAAACGCACTTGCGCAAAGACGCTCTATCAGCTTTTTAAGACACACCGCAGCGAACACGAAGACACAGTTGCCGACCTAAAATACCTTCGACGAATGTTTAGAGAGAATGGCTACTCGAGCAACTTCCTCAACCGGTGTTTGCGCAAACAAAATGTACAACAATAACCACATCGACCCCAAGATTTGGTGTTCAATCCTGTACGTAAAAAACGCATTGGAAGCCGTCGGACGCCTACTCGCATCACTTGGAGATGGAGATGCACACAGTCAAGAGGCAACCATAAAGCATCAGATAATGAAGTCGACAAATCACTGCCACGGCAAGATACATGTGGGGTCGTCTTCATGATCTGGTGCAGTTTCGGGCAAATCAACTATGTCGGAGAAACCGGCAGACTTCTTAAGACGCGAATTGCTAAACACATGGCAGCTGTGCTGCGAAAGGATCCCAATTCTCATGTTGCGGCTCATTTGGCGAGACACGGCCGCACGTTTAAATTTGATGGGGCCGAAATTCTTACAAGAGGTGACAATCGGGTGAGCCGAGAACTACTTGAGTCATGGTTCATGGACCCCCAATTCATAAACAAGTGCAACGATTTTCCTACCCCATATTCGATGCTAAGCTTCAATTCTTCAAAAGCAAGTCGTCACATGAGGAACGAGCAGGCCACCGCCTCATCTTACGTTAACACCGGAGAACCAGATGACCGAACAATCATCACGCCCGAGCCCACCGCCCGTGATAAAAGTTCAACAGGTCAGAGCTCACGTGCCGTCAAACAAACACGCAAGAATGCGATTGACGTTTATTGTCGCTGCATCCTATAAATACTGCAAAATTTTGTGCATGCTCTACCTGTTTCTGCAGCTCATATCTCTGATGATGAATCCGCGATGGATGTCAAAACGTCAGGCGAATAAACATATTGTCCTAGTGATCGAGTCTTCTTCTTCCCAACTGTTTTCTTCCATACTAACTGCATAATCACATGCAGTTTTAAATATATCAAATTCTGTTCATTATTATTTGTATGTTTTTCTTAATGTATTTGCACTGGTATTCGATTTATGATCAAACATTTACAAAGTTATGAAAGTCACACGATTCTTAGCGAATACTGTGTGAGCAAGCGTTTTGTAATTACATAAAAATATACGGCAACGGTAGCTTATGTAGCTCCACTCATTTATCCCTACAACCTGCATGTTTTTTTACGAAAGTGGTGTTCATTGGGTTTTGTTAACGGAAAATTAGGACAGACAGTGCAACGTACTTCATTTAATGCTAAACGCTTTGTTATATAACTGTACTTCGAAGTATTGTTGATTGATATCTGTTGATTTTCCTAATGTGTATTGTCGTTAAACTTATTCCAGAAAAGTCCGATTATCAAACTCCAGGTTTCTTAAGTTTCCCGAAAAATTGAAATGGTGCTTAGGAGGTCGTCTAATTCAACTTATCTGTGGTCCATCTTGCCGTTCTGGAGTAAGATTAGTAAAGTCCGCGGCGTGAAGTGCCACACACACCTATCAATTTTCATGCGGCATAACTTACTTCCAGCGGCCACGGGAAGCAACTTAAACTTCATGTTTTCACTGTACACTTACTTCTAAAAATTTGTTTCGCTGCCCATCCCATTTCCCCACCACCCAAACTCTAAAACCACCGTTTTTGCAGGAACAAATGCTGAGACTATGGGTATATAGATGGGGCTTAATAAGCTTCTTTTGCCAAATATACATAGATTGTCAGCCCAGAAAAGCTTTACCGTTCTTACGGTTTACTCAGTGGGGGCACTCAGAGCACTAAAATCATCATTTTTTTATTTGTGGCTGTAGACCGAAGACAGAAGTATTCAAAAAGGGGTAGTAAATATATTTTAAAAAACGATTACTAAAAATCCACTGTCGATTAAAGTTATCTTAAAACAAGTTTCAGCGGAATTCATATACAAAACTAAAAACAACTTGCAGTTCTATCGTCAAAAGAGGTAATATTACATTTTCCAAAACCGATGTTGTAAATGATACCTGCCAAAAGTACCAAAAAGAAACATGAGGTTCCTGCAAAATTATTAATCAACCGTACAAGTTATCGTAGGTTGGCTGTTAAAAGCTTCGTCCGTGAACGCTGGCAGCCTTCTTATCGTCTGCATATGCCAATGTGCATACGCCCTGTCGCTCGTTGTATCCAAAGCCTCAAATACCATTTGAGTGAGGTTGGGGAAGTTGAGACCCGTTATACGAAGTGTTCTTTCTTGGTCGGTTCCATAATAGTGAGTAACCGTTGGCCTCGCGGGTACGTCTGATAACGTTACCTCTAGATTAGTTAGCCGTTCAAGTAGCCGTTTCCCCTTCCGTTTTGTTATCGGCACCTAAAACTAAAATTCGCAAGTCCGGGTGATTATGTAAGGAAAGGCACGTTGTCTTGGGCACAGAATACGTAAATTATGAGTGGCAAAATGTGTCAGTTGCACGAATAGTAATAACCTTGCTGACTCGAATATGTTTTCTTACCTGTGGAGCAACACTGATAAACAGTTGGCGGAGTTCAGCCAAACAGTGATATTGAAATAACATTCCTTCGCGTAAAACACGCGTCAAATCACAGTCCGTTATCTCTATTGCAGAAAGGCTGTCCATTCGAAAGGTGATCGATGTCAGATAGGGCATTTATATCACTAATGTCAGCGGAAACAATCCTCTGAGGCTATTTTTAACAAAAGCTGCTAGATCAACAGAGACCGTGGTCTTCGGGCATTTATTATAACCTGAGAGAGAGAGAGAGAAAGAGCAAAATGATGAAAATGGGAGTGTTTAGTGGTACATAACGACTTAATAAGCAGACAGACAATTAATCAAACCCGGCTAATGAGAAATGTGCGTCAAGAAAGTATCTAGTTTACCAGTTTATCTTCAGAATTATTGCAGTTTACAATCTATAAAATCTTTTGGCTTACGCAATATCTGCACACTTCAATTTCCATGGTCTTGATTATATTCATTCCTCCAAGGTAAGTTGACTAGGTGAGACCAGGTGACTTTGAATGTTTCCAGTGAACTACGGGTGAACTTTCAAGGTTGCAACACAGACCTGACAGTCTATCTATCTCTCCTGAGAAAGTTTGCAAAATGCACTGAAACTATACTTGCAAAACTTTTATGACTCTCGAACGTTTTCTTAAAATACTACTTGTATTATTGCTGCTTACTTATTTCAATTAAAATAAGGCAGACGTCCTCTCAGTAAGTTGCATGCAGTTGTAGGTTCTTGTCGGATAAAAAATATATTGCCAATAGTAGCGAATATTCGAGTCCCAGGAAGCAGTTCAGAAGACGAAGATGCGATCACTGGAACAAGAGTTTTATTTGCCTAAAACTCTTGTTCCAGTGATCGCATCTTCGTCTTCTGAAAAATATATTTTTAAATTTATGTGACAGGAAATGGCCAATGAGCTAATCAATAAGGTAAGAAAGTTAAAACGCTTTGAACAGCAAAAAAATTGGGAAAGACGTCTGAATTATAAAAATTCGGCAACGAATGTGTAAACCAGTAGCCAAGGGTACAACCACAGGGTAAGGTTCACTACATGCTCCAGCTGTTTACATAGGTGAGGGTTGAACCGCTGCATTTATGCTGCCTCCAGGTAGCGTATCGTACGAGTTGTTCGTGCCCAAACAAATATTCGGAAAGAAGTGTTGGGGTCAACATAATGGCCCGTGTTCTGTAATCGATGAACGATAAATTCTGTTTACTCGTTTTAATTACGAGCTAGGTAAATGCGCCTTAGTTGTGGCGGCCAATTGCCGTTTCACTCACCCTTAGTAATGGCATACGCAAGTGCACGTACATTTGTGAAGACAGTTAGAAGTGGCGTGCAACGGCAAGTCATCCGTCGTATAAGGAATTGGTGAGGGCTCTGTTGGATTGCAAATTATGAGTTCAGCAGCATCCATTCAACAGCGTTCAGAAGGCGTTTTTTGATGGTGTTAATAATTTATTCGCCCGTAAATAGCAAGGAAATGAAAGCAGGTCGTTTAGGTGCTACATGTTGAGTCATTTATGGTCGAAGCGTTGCAGTACACTTGTCCATAAACTGAGATCGATATCCCCGCTTCAAATACGTGTGAGGCTGGCTAATGTATCTAAAGAACAGCATATTTTACTCATATGGTGGATATCGACAAATCCTTATTGCAGCAGACAAAACATATTTGGGACAAGGTAGGTTCCTATTGATGATTTACCATTATCAAACATTCAGGCAGCAACTGAAAAGCTCTCTCGAAATGTCCTGTATCCAATAAATCTTGCTGTGTTTGCCATTTTAAATTTCCTACCTGGAGACGGCTGTTGTAACGCTATCTACCGACAATCCATCTTCCTTTTAGCTACGTACGTGTGCGTAGAAACTCGCAGCTCATTGCGCTATGATATGTGATGTTGGGTGAGGCAAACATGTTACCTTGTAGAGCTCACTGCATTCGTCAAAAAGTACCTAACCGCATTCAGTTCTATCGACAAATATGTTCTGCCTAATATATGACAATAAAAAGAATAATTTTTATTGATTGAGCACCCCTCTTGGCTGCCGTCAGAAGACAAAATAAGCGTAGAGGGCACTTCATCTCCTTCTTTCTGCAATCGAAATTGTCATTTTTGTCTGAATCTTATGAAAATGAGAGTTTTCTTTCTATTGAAAACGACACCTAGCTTCAAAGGTGCCATTATATCAAAATCTAGGCAATAGGATACCTTTAGCTTATTCATTTTAATATTCACTATTAAGAAGAGTTACTCAATTATATTGCTTATCGGCCGTGCAGACCCCAACCACCCGGGTTTTTATATCAGTCAGTCTATTATGGACATGAACAATCAATTATCAGTTAGGTTATTGGCGCCTTCCAATCATGCAGATTTTCTTCTTCTGGTGTCGTATACAATCAATAAGTTGAAAGCATTACCCCTTACCATGTTCTGGTGGAGGTAGCTTTTATACCACCATAGTTGTAGCTGTAAATAAGGAAAATTGAGCATGACAACTGGTGACGTATCACCCAACTCACTATGGTTATTAATAAAAAAGGATTGAAGGTTAGATGGTAGTTGGTTCCCTAAAAACTGCTATAATAACATCACATTTTGGCAATTTTCTTATTGACTAAATAGTTTCCTTAAAAAGTACTCTAAAAAGTCACTTCTAAGCAAATATATATGTTTCTAGCAAGTCTTCACGAGGCCAAACATTTGCAGGGAAAATAAAAGCTGTACAAAACAAATAAAGTTTGAACATGTAGAAAAATCAGTTGCTGGCTGACATGGACGTAGATTGGCCGCTACAGACTGTGTCAATCTGCGCAAGTATGCGAGATGGGCGTGGTTGGTGGATATATGCAAAATGCGGTTGAAACCTGGCGTTGGTGTTTGCCACGGAAGCGTAAAGGCTTGTGTCAGCGTCATTTGACAACACAACACTGCATTTGGTAGCCGTATAGGCACTATTTCGGCTGTTCCTAGCATCTGTTGGTGCAGACTGGCATAGAGCGCAGTGGCCAATCGGCGTCTATACCAGAAGATATATTGATTTTTATTCATGTTCGAACTTTATTTACTTTGTGTTGCTGTCATTTTCCCTGCGAAAGTTAGGCCTGATGTAGAAACTGACTTTTTAAATAATATATTTTTGGACAGCACGTGTGGTGACCTACGAATTAGGAATTTACTAGTGTATGTACCCTTAGCATGCAGCTGCAATCAAACCTCATCTTAAGATATTGAATCCGTACTCTTAAGTCGGCTTGCTACTCACTTATGAAAATACGACCAGTTTAAAATGGCTGCCATCGGCCTGGTACAACGATCATGAATGGATGAATTCGGATATATAACTGGTTTTTAAAAGTCTGCAATTATTGAATACGCTAAGGTGTTTTGACTTAATTCGAGCCGGTAATATATGAAAAAGGGAGGACTTACCAAATAGGGTGAAGCAGCTAGAAACGCAGCATGCTAGCGCAGACAGACACACCACTTTCAACCACATCTTCTGCGTGCGTGACTACAAAACACTCTCCAATGTCAAACGGTTAGCATATATTACCCAAAAGTGAGCCAATGAATGTCAGCCAATCGCCAAGGGCAGTTATTCTGTC
Organism: Ligula intestinalis; assembly: GCA_036362985.1. Taxonomy (NCBI): domain Eukaryota; kingdom Metazoa; phylum Platyhelminthes; class Cestoda; order Diphyllobothriidea; family Diphyllobothriidae; genus Ligula; species Ligula intestinalis. The sequence goes on from JAYGXS010000811.1 coordinate 16,062, forward strand.
ATTAAATTGCATGCAGTTGGCAGGATCTTGCTGGCTCAAAGTTCATTTTAGAATATTCGTTAACATGTCATGAGACAAGCTACCTACTGCTAATCCCTGTTCACTTCAGCGCGACACATGTGCGTAAAACTCGCAGATCATAGCGCTACGCTATTTGATGTTGGGTGAGGCAAACAGGTTATCTTGTAGAGCTAACTGCATTCGTCGAAACGTACTTAAACATCGTCAGTCCCACCGACCGATATATTATTCCTAGTATATTAAAGTAATAAAATTTATTGATAAAAAAACGTCTTGGACGCCGTCAGAAGGGGGGTTAAACTTGCTGCACACTTTTTATTTTTCCTTTTACACTAGGCATTGGCTGTTTTTCGTCTGATTCATGTAAAATTAGGATTTTGTTTTTGAGTTGAAAAAGGTCACCTGTCATCAAAGGTGCAATAATATCACCATATAGGCAATGCGATATCTGTAGCTTATATGTTTTGATGTTTCGTAATCAGAAGAGATTCTGATTTATTTGCCCTGCAGACCCCAACGCCCGGGTTTTTATATCAGTCAGTCTATTATGGACATGGCTGAGCAAGCATTAGTAAGCTTCTGATGTTAATTATAATCCGAAAGCTGATAGCAATCTCTCTGATGGAGGAAAGGTTCTCAACCATCATCATTTAAGCCAAAAATGAGGACAATTGAGCATGGGAGACGTATCATTTAACTCACTATGGCTGTCAACATAAAAATACCAGAAATGTAAAGCGATAGTTGTTTCCCTTCGAACTCCTATAGTTGCACTACGATTTTACTGTTTGCTTAATATACAGATAGCTCCCTTAAAACGTATTTTTAAAATTCAGTTTCTGGCAATCATATGACTTCAGCAACTCTTTATCGGGCCAAACATTTGCAGGGAAAAAAAAGCTGTACCAAACAATAAAATCCGTTTCACAATCTCCCAAAAAATTAGGAAGAAAAAGGAGCGAGGACATGGACCGATTTATTTTGAGTCTGACGTTTCGGACACCCTCTTGGCCAAACATTGGCAGGGAAAAAAGTCTGTAAAAAACAATTTAAGTTTAAATATGTAGAAAAATCAATCAAAAATCTAAACAGTCCTACATGGACGCCGATTTGCCGCTGCGGACTATTTCAGTTTGCGCCAGTAGGCTAGATCGGCATTTAGGATAATCGACTGCCAGTAGTGGCTAGGGGGCGAAATGTGATTGCCACCTGGCGTCGATGTCGGCCACGAAAGTGTAAGGGCTTCTGTCAGCCTCTTCTGACAACACAGTACTGGATTTGCTAGCTGGGGCGCTATGAATTTTGCTGTTCCGAGCAACAGTTGGCACATGCTAACATAGTCTGCAGTGGCCAATCGGCGTCTACGTCAGATAGATATTGATTTTTCTACATTTCAAAAATTTAATTGTTTTGTACAGTATTCATTTCTATCCAGTACAACGCGAGAAATTGGGACGCCTTGAAAAATTTGTAAAGTCTGGAAAATTAAGCCTACTTAAATGTTGAAAGTAGATGGTTATTATAGGTTACGGAAAATTCTGACCCCTAGAGACAACCTCACCAATAACTTTTATCCCCAGATCACCGCAACCTGTAATCTGTTATTGTTTGGATTTTCCAAAAACAATATATGACGCTTCTACGCACAAAAAGCATTTGTTTATCCCCCATAAAGATCCAGTAACATAAGTCTGGTCTCTGTGCGTGACCAACTTCAAAACGTCGTTTTCGTTGGCGCTTCTACGCTAAAATATCACGGAACTAGAGGTTGTGTTTGCTCTTAACTTCGAAGCAAGTCAGTTTTCCGTAAATTTCTGTTATGAGTGCGACTGTCTAGGACTTAAACACGTCATTCGTTTTCTTCCATTCCTTTACTTTGAAAAAAGCTCTAGTTGTACAGTTGTCGCTAAAGACCGTGCAAATTTCATGATGACACTTGACTTGGTACTTTAGCATACAATTGGTAAAACTATTTTGCTTCATTCGGTTGATTAAATTCTGCGAAAGCCTTTTACTAGGAAAAACACATTTTAAGGTAGGTGTATTAAGAAAACTGGCCATTAATTTCGGCGAATTTGGGAGGAGTGTCATATTGAAGAAAATTTCATGCTATTAAGAAATTGGTCAGCCGAATACTTAATCAAAGCACGTTCAAAGAGGTAACATATAAGAAAATGTTTTATCAATGTTCGCATCCACTTTCTTTATATAGAAATAACTATTTCAGTAAAAATATTCTGTGCATTTTACTATTATTCTATAAGTATTTATTCAATGTCGTGGAAAAAAGTGTGTCAGCATTTTCTTCGTTTTCGCTGTCTTCATTGATAAAGTTCTACATTTTACATTTGTTCGACTTTTATATTAAAACCTTTAAAATACGATATGCATAAAAAGCAGTCAGAAGGAGAAAGGGCGCTCACCGGGAGAGGTATATTTGTGGTCTGGCGTTTCGAATAGCTATCTCGACTATCCATCTTCAGAGAGTGAATACTCTGGTTCCTGGCTTTCGATATATGCCGCTTCTTTCGTCCGCGGGCGCATTTAGCCAATCCAGGTCGAGCCACTCTGCATAGGTTGCGTCTCTGTGTGGTACCCGTTCCCCGCTGTGTGTTCTGCGTTGAGACTTTTTGCGGCCGGGGCGTCAGTGTTTGTTGGGCTTCCCTCTGTCTCGCCGTGGTCTGCCGCCGAGATATGTCGGTTGAGGGGATCACTGGTTGAGGGCTCCGTTTGTTACATGTCGTGACCATCCTTTGATAAGAATGTTCTTAACACAACATAGGGGACCGGCAAATTTATGTGGTGGCTAATTGAACAGTCGGTCGACATCCAAGCTTCTTTAATCTGCCTTGACGTGTGATCGTCACCTCGGCCTACAAATTAAGACGTGCCCGACCTTTGCAACATAGGCTGCTTCCTCCGACTCTGGGTCTTGCCTATCTATCGACCGCTGATTCTCGTGCATTCGCATTT